>JALPQI010030990.1:0-74809 GCA_025490895.1 Thaumatotibia leucotreta
GGGTTACTCACGTATTTAAGTCGATGATTGCTTGACATATTTTGACCCATTAAGACGCGTCGGGCTTTGGCCGAGGGTGCTCCGGACGAAGACCCTCTTAATGGGTCGAAACATGTCGAGCAATCATCGACATCGACTTAAATACGTGAGTAACCCTGTTTGATAATATTTTAATAAATTATGTATACAAATGATTAGACAATTCACAGAGCATTTCATGATATTTTTCAACTATTTAATGTACAGTCGAGGGAATTGAATGTTTAGCACTTTGCGGTTCAAGTTAATTTGGTTGTCATTCATAAATGTACTAAACGTCCAATGTAAAGTGAGCTATAAACTGCTAAACATTCAATTTCCTCGACCGTAGATCCATTCAGATATTGCTTAAAACAAAGGCCGAGATCTATCCTATTATCATCACAACAAGCCCAGAATTCATAACAAAAGCTTAAAAGTTTCCATATGATTGAACATTTAGCCAGACCGTATTAAACCTTACTTGTCGTAAGTTGTAAGGTACACCCGGGTAAGACCGGACTATTTTTCGGCGAGTCGAAAGGATGTCACAAAAAAATCATAAATTTATTCTCACTAACTTTTACCTGCAGATGTGTGATGTACGTGATAAAAAAGAAATCAAGCTTTCAATATAAATTTACTTGATGCCGCTCCGGAAAAATACTACTATTTTAGTAGTTATTGCGGTCATCCGATCTTACATTAGATCCGATCTTAGCCGGGTGTACCTTATGTGTATAGGTAAAACCCCATCTAACGGTTATTATGATAGGTAGAGTGAGTACCGTAGGTAATTACTGTAATTATGAACGAGTTTCACACTCGACTCGATAGGAGAACTAAGGCAGTTGGTAAGGTTAAAGAGATGTGTATTTAACTTCGCAGACGCAGAGTCAATAATCATTTTCATAAAACGTCTATCATTGAATTAGCGGGTGAATACACGGGTGGCATCTTCGAGTGGTTTTGAAATTTTCAAGGTAATATAGAGGTAATTAGTGTGTTAAAAACAAACAAAGCATGAAATAAAACTATGAAAATGGATAAACTCGAGTATATTAACTAATTTTAACTTCATTCCGACGTTTCGCTTAGACAGCAAGTGTGATGAAAAGATACATAATTGTGATTGGTCAATCAAAGTTTTGTTAGGCTGTTTTTAAATTTGAATTTGTCAAAGATGTTACAACGATAATTATATGCGTGTTGTGAAAAGCTTTATGCCCTGCCCATCGCGGCACAATTGCACATAATTGTTTTCGTCTTTCGGCTGAAATGATGATGATTATGATGATGAGATACATTGATAACAGTAATTTAGCGCATTTGATCTGTACTGCCGTCTGCGAAGACTGAAAAATATCGTTATTCCTAGAACTGCCTCTAGTAAGAAGCCAAACTATGAACCAAGTTAAATTGAAGCCTTCGAATAAAAATGCCTACTTAGCATTCAGTCGGCGGCGTAAACTCTGCAGCTTAAGGATAACGCACACAGAGCCACCAGGTAACCGCGTTTCATTCTAAATCAAAATAATGTTCGCAAGCATCTCTTTGACAATTCTCAAGACTAATGTTCTGGTACTTTAGAAAATAGCAGGTATATTATTATTATTATATTATATTATTATATATTTTGATATTTATAGCTTTATCATCTATATATTGCCTATCTATTGATGCTATATTAAAGTCAAAGTCAAAGTCAAAGTGATTTATTTGTTCAACACAGGTTAAAGGTACATAGGTACAGGTCTTACAATATTAATGATAAAGCATCACCATGTTGGGCCACAAGGCATACAAAATTGTGGGCTTGGTTTTAATGGACTGTAACTACATGCTATGCACAGTTGCCATTATTGTAGTCTAACAAAAAATCCTTAACAGTGTAGTAAGTTTTATCCACTAAAAAATTAAATAATTTATTTTTGAAACTAAGCATATTTTCTATGTTTCTTATGTCGTTTGGGACTTTATTATATATTTTTGGGGCCATGCCAAGTATACTTTTCCGTAACAACGCTTTCTTTGAGGATGTTGAGGCAATTTTATTTCTAAGCCGAGCACTTTTAAACTTGTTAAATAAATGTAGGTTAGATCTAACAAACACAACCAATTCGTAGATATACAAACAAGGTAAAGTCAATATGCGTAATTTCTTAAAATATGGTATACATGAAGCTGGGGGCTGAATTCCACATAAACATCTAATGCATCTTTTTTGCGCTTTAAATGCAATTTCTCTATCGACTGAGTTTGCCCAGAATATAATTCCATATCTTAATGTCGATGTTACATAGGCGTGATAAGCCGTTAAAACAACAGATTCATTAACAATTTTCCTTAAATGATGTAGAGCATAAGAGAATTGATTAAGTTTCTTACATACAATGTCAATTTGATTGTTCCATGTCAACTTATTATCTACGGTTATTCCTAAAAACTTTGTCACGTGTGTTTCCTCAATACTATGTCCTTTATATGATATATTTAAATTACGTAAATTATTTCCTCTTTGCCTAAATGTCATGACTTTAGTTTTCTCCAGATTAACATTTAAATTGTTATTGGCTAACCAGTTAATAATTATTTCTAATGTACTACAAATATCATTTTCATATGTGTCTGGATCTTTACAATTAAACATTATGGTGCTGTCATCAGCAAAAAGAACCATAGGATAATCAACAACTTGGGGCAAATCATTTATATAAATAATAAATAATAAAGGGCCCAAAACGCTTCCCTGGGGCACCCCGTAATCAATATGTCTAAGTTCCGATGAATAAGTAATCTCTGTTTTCGTTCTAGTGCATAGTCTATTTATTTGCGTAAACTGTCGTCTATTTTCTAAGTATGACTTAATTAAATTATGTACATTGCCTCTGACTCCGTATCTATGTAGTTTATCCTGTAATATACTATGATCTACAAAGTCGAAGGCTTTAGACATGTCCATGTATAGTGCTGCCACCGGAACCCTTTTATCCATATTTGTTATTATTACTCGCAATAGGTCAAAAATAGCCATATTTATGGACTTGCCTTTCCTAAACCCCATTTGTTCTTTAGTGAATAGATTTTTTTTTTCAAAGTATCCACAAACAGATTTATGTATAACTTTTTCTATAATTTTTGAAAAAATAGGAAGCAGTGCCACAGGCCTATAACTGGTCATGTTTTCTTTATTACCCTTTTTAAAAAGAGGTTTTACAATGGCAATTTTTAGTCTTTCTGGAAATTTACCTTTCTCTATGCATAAATTTGCTATGTGGCTAATCAGAGGTGAAATAACACTAGATACACATTTGACGACTTTCGTACTAATATCGTCATAGCCTGTACTACGGCTGTTTTTTAAGGATGTAATTATATTGTTTATTTCATTTGAATTGGTGGGATTCATAAATATAGATTTAGGTAGATTACACGTTATTGGATACATTTTTTCCATATTAGGTTTTTTGATGCTCGGGACTCGGTTAAGGCGGTTCGATTGCTCATGTGTTAGGTCAATATAGTACTTATTAAATGATTGCGCAATTTTTTGAGGACATGTTATAAGTTCATTATTATATACTATCTGCTGAATATTGTCTATTGGTGCTTTAGATCTACTATCATTTATAATATTCCACGTTGCCTTTGTTTTATTACTAGATTGATTAATATAATAATTATTCTGAGCTTTCTGGGTAAGCTTAATAATTTTTTTCAGACGCTTAGAATAATTTTGGAAAATTGTTTTGTCATTAGCATCATCTGAAAATCTGTATTTCCAAAGTAAATGCCGTTTCCGCTTGCAACAGCCTTTTAACCCCTTGGTAATCCATTTTGGTTCCGTCGTTGACCTAATCTTAATTTTTCTAATAGGAAAGCACAAATTATAGAGCAATTCAAATTGATCAACAAAGCTGTTATACGCATCATCAGGATCATTTGCCATGTAAACTGCATTGAATTTTAACTCTGATAGGCGCTCCCTAAACTTATTAATATTATCTTGGTTTAAATCTCTTTTTTTTTTATACCAGTAAGTAAGAACACATGTCTTTTTAACCGGGCATTTGATCAATTGTGCTGTATGATCTGAGAGAGCAAGGTCAATTACCTCAGCTTTACTACCTCGAACATTGTGAAGAATATTGTCAATACATGTGTTGCTAGCTAATCTAGTTGGTACCGATATTGCAAGCTTTAAATTATACGACAGCGACAAATTCTTAAATGTTACTGACGGTGACGTTCTCTTGAGCATATCAATATTAAAGTCACCACATATGACTAATTTCTTCCCATTAAAACAGTGTTTATTTAATATAACCTCCAATTTATGAAAAAATATATCAAAACTGTGTCTAGTGTTTCTAGGTACTCTATAAATGCTGATAATTACCAATTTGTGGTCAATTAACTCTATGCCTGCGCATTCTATTACATTTGGTATAGATAAATTATTTAATTCATTTAATATGCAATATTTGTGAATACACCTCACTAGAATACAGGAGCCACCATTGCGGTTGTTCCTCGAGTACACCGCTGCTAACTTAAAATTAGGAATTGACAAATGTATTTCGTCACCTGTCTGCATATTGTGCTCTGTAACACAAACAACATCAACCTGAATTTTCTTATCAATTAGTTCTTGTATGTGCACACTTAATAAATCAGATTTATTTATAATTCCATTAATGTTCTGATGTAATATATTAATATGATTATATACAATAAGGTCATTGTTTGCCATCTTCAACGGTTTATTTGTCGATGGTCTTTTCCGTGTAAAAAATGTAACTGATTATAAAATGCTCGGTTAACATTAATCAAAACATTATTTACGCTGCGAGCTAGTTTGTACTTTCCTCTGTAGTTTAATTGGTAGCCATTTGTGTCACAATCTCTTACACCGAAGTGGACATTATTAGGTGTTTCCAGCCACACATAGGGAAAGTTTACAAACTTTTTATGCAAAATCACATTAAATCTATTAACAAATTCATTATACTTATCAGCATGCCTACTATTATTATTAGTATTCATATTTTGTTAGTGTATTTATGTATGAACTCTTCACATCCCGCACCATTAATGTTTATCTGTTTGGCCTGTAGGTTGACTGGTAGAGAATGCCTTATGGCATTAAGTCCGCCTGTTGTATCTGTATTTTTTACTGTGAAATAAAGTTTAAATAAATAAATAAATAAATGTTTCTAATTCAATTTATATTTTTCCGGCTAGTGTACCAAGTCAGTAGTGTTATTCACTAAGGAAACCGCCTTGCTAACAGCGCTATGTCAGCGCTGCGGCAGCGTCGAGCCTAAAAATGGTATTTACTAATGCACTTTAAACGACGCTAGCGCTCGGCGACGAATGCGGCGTGAGCTGGAACTACACTGCGTCGAGAGTTACCGCCTACAGTTCGACGACGAGCTGTTCTACGTTTGTGAATACCGTTATTCGCAGCGCTGCGCTCTACGTCGAAGTGAAGGCTGTCTCGTCTTCGAGCTCGTTGACGAACGCAGCGTCGAATGTGTGAATAAGAGAATAGCATAGCAGAGCGGTTTCAGATTTAGTAAGTAATAATTATTAAAATATTTATTGTATTAATTCAGTTTATATAACATAATTTTATTTTACTATAGTCTATAACTAAGAAATGATGCATGATGCGTTTCAAATAAAACGTTGATCAAAGACTCTTTTACTGGTATGAATAAATATTACCATACTCCCACGTGACGTAACCAAACTCAGTTAGTAGGCAAATGAAAATTCAGCCAAGTGTAACTTAAAACTAATTTGGCAAACGTTGAAAGTTGAACAATAATTTGGCAAAGCAAAATTAACTTCGGGAAAAAGGCAGGATGGGTAAAGCCTACGTAGCTAGATTTTGGTTTGAGATAACTTTGACTTTGCTTCGGACTTTCGCACAGAATCAACATGTAAGCGCGAACCTTTACAAGAACAAACAACAAAAACGTCTAAACTCGTACAAATCCTGGAAAAAATACCAACTCAATGGCTCTCCACATAAGATTCAATATCGTTTATCAATCTAAGTTAGTTACGATGACTGTTAGTGTGGCCTGAGTGCCGAGCGTCAAGCGGAGCGTCTAGCGGAGCGGGCAGCGGTGCGGCCACTTATTAAAATGGCGTGCACTCAGTCATCGCCGCGTCTCAGATCGGACTTTGTCTTGCCTTACCGCATCATCATCACCAAAATCATTTTCTCTCTCGCCATGCCCATGGCCAATTTTCCTTCAACACGTGCCTCTCAACATTGGCGTGCGAGCATTGCCTTATACATATGGCTGTGAAACCTGGACTCTCACTCAATTAGACCGCGAAAAATTAGAAGCATTTGAAATGTGGTGCTGGAGGCGTATGAAAAGTATTAGCTGGACAGAAAAAAAAACAAACGAGGAAATGCTTAATTTAGTCCAAGAAAAAAGAGCTGTCTTAGCTACAATAGAAAACCGAAGAGGGAGAATGTTTGGCCACCTTGTACGACATGACAATTTCATCAAAAATCTAAAAGGAGGGCAGATAGAAGCAAGGAGGGGAAGGGGAAGGCCGCGAAGGGCGTATGTAGACCAACTGAAGGAAAAGGCACAGGCCAGGTCGTACAAGGAGGTAAAGGAATTGACAGACGACAGAGAGAGATGGCGATTACTCCACCGACAAGGGCACAGCCCTTAAATAGGATGATGATGATGAGCCTCTCAACACCGTCCGTGCAACGACCGTTCCACCTTCGTGGGATGCCCGGCCACAGCTGCAGTAGCGGAAACACGGGAGCAGCCACACATACTCCAGGAAAATCATTCTCTCTCAGGAGGAGTATCGTTTGTATATTCAGTGCAGTTCAGTTCGCCGCGTGGTAACAGCAGTAGAAGTACATTTGTCACCACCCCAACTCTTCCCTTAAAATTCGACTAAGAGATCGAACTGACACCGAACATTCATTCAAGTCGAATTTAAACTTGTAAGTTCTAACATGCAACTGTAGGTAACAGTGAGTAGGAAAATATCGACATCCCTTTCTTGCATATCACTTTGATTCAAAACTTGCAGCTGGATGTCAGCTTTATTGATGATGGGAATCAGCATCTATCATCATCATCATGAGCCTATGATAGTCCACTGCTGGACGTAGGCCTCTCCTATTAACTACGCGATAAACGCATTAGGAGGTAAATGCCCATAATCGCCACGCTGGGCAAGCGGATTGGCGATTGCAGTAATGTGTCCACTATGGTGACGCTGCTGCCCATCATCAATCTTTTATCTAATAGTGTTCAGTTACACTTCAGCATCTTTTTAGGTAGTGAATACACAACTGCGATCGCCAACCCGCTTGCCCACCGTGGCGGTTATGGGCATTCCCCCTAATGCGTCCATACTTATACGTAATAGGAGACTATGTCCAGCATTATCATTAGCCTATAAACAGTCCACTGCTGAACAAAGGCCTCTCCTATTACCTAAGCGTTTACCAGTAGGAGGTGAATGGTCCCTTATCGCTACGCTGAACAAGCGGATCGCAGTAGTGTGTCCAATCCACAACGATGATGCTGCTGTCCATCATCAATTTTTCAATAAATAGATAGTCAATGACACTTAATCGACACTTACGACACCCATGGGAAGATTTGGGGTGGTGACAAATGCATTCTTACTGCCGTCACGGGCAGCAGCTATGTCCAGCATTAAACTTAAAATAGGCTGATGGTGTGTGACACTCAGACCACGCGAATGCGTTTGCATTTGAAGGGTCCACGGAAAAAACATGTCCAGTGCTTAAAAAATCAGCAGTGTTATTCACTAAGAAAACCACCTTGCTGTCAGCCTGAAAATGGTATTCACTAATGTACTTTAAACGACACTAGTGCTCGGCGACGAATGCGGCGTGAGCTGGAACTACACTGCGTCGAGAGTTTGACGTTTAATGTACGAACTTCGTATTCTCTAACGAAAAACAGCGACGAACTCGCCCACAACCTCGCTCACAGCCTCGATTCCTAATGTCAAATAAAACAGCTAGGATTTTAGACAATGCTATCTCGACGTCGAGCTCGTTGACGAACGCAGCGCCGAATGTGTGAATAAGAGAATAGCATAGCAGGGCCAATTCACGCCTTATTCTATTAAAAGTGAGATGGTTTTTCCTTTTGTAATTTGAATTGAATAGACATGTTCTTTTCGTGGACCCTTCATTTGTTTAACATTTCTTTATTTCTTTATTTCATACAAATTTCAACATGCACCTTACAGCTAACGCCAAAGCGGCACAAATTGGAAACATGAACAACTTAAATATAAACAACAATACAATTTGTATAACACAAACTACATAGCACAATTTAAGATATTGAACTTTCAGGCATCTCGCTCTCTAGCACTCTCATACACTCTATAATCAGTCGCCCCATCGTAGTTACAACAACGCCCCGCTGCACGCTTCACTCGACACTAAAGCCTTACCTTTATTCACGTAATTTAAAGTGCAGCCAACTTCTCGCTGGTTCTTCAATGCAAGTAAGTTATGAAGTTAGGTACAGTTGAATGGAATATTGTTTGCCTTATAGTTTGCATAGTGAGAGAGCTGAGGGTTCTAACAACATTTTTATTGGCTCAAATTGATGATGGCGTCTGTATCTGTATACCATTCATTAATAGAAAACAAAAATATATACAAACCTAAAAACTTGTATTATTCTATAATCATAATCACGCACTTTTATAATACAATCTTGGTTTAAAACCTTAAACCTTGAGTTCACAAACATTTTTAGTAAAAATTATTGTAAGAAAATTTTTCGCACTTGTATCGTAAATACCTAGTACATTTCGATACAAGTACAAAAATTTTATCTTTCGACGAGGGTGAAATTTGGAGCCCGAGTGAAACGAGGGCGACAATCACCCGAGTTAAAAATTAGTTTTTACACGTGTATCGAACGACTTTTTTCATAACAAGTGCCTTAAAGAGAGAAATTTGCGCACACGAAGCGTGCGCAAAGTTGACTTTTCCTCACTACCTAGTTAGGAAAATATATTTGCGAATGTGTTTCACGATATGTGTCAAAGACGTGAAATGTTATAGAAAGGCAGCCATATACCTATGCCAATTTTTTTTTGGATTTTATTAATTACTAATGGCATAGTATTGAATGCGAAACTAGTGGCTCCGGGTTCGAATCCCGGCGAAGACTTCGTAATATGGTCAAAGGAAACAAGAAGACCAATAAGTTCCGTGGCTTTGACACAGGGTATGATACTATTTATGAAGCGGTGGTGGCTCAGTGGTTTAAGACGTTTGACTTTCAATCCAGAGGTCATAGGTTCAAATCCTGGCTCGTACCAATGAGTTTTTCCGAAGCTTAAGCATGGAATATCAGATGATATTTACCATTAGCTTTCGGCGAAGGAAAACATCGTGAGGAAACCTGCATACATCCGCGAAGAAATTCAAAGGTGTACCTATGTGAAGTTCCCAACCTGCTTAGGACTAGCGTGGGGACTATAGCCCAATCCCTCTCATATGTGAGAGGAGGCCTGTGTCCAGCAGTGGGACATTATACTTAAAGGCTAAAATATTTATGATACTATTTTATCAAGTTTGATTTCAAGCGTCTAATGAAAAAACATACACTCTTGGAAACCTCCTCCTTTTTTTGAAGTCGGTAGAAAATCGCCTAAATATGTAGACAATTATATCCTCGGTAATCTTATTGCGTGCTCGCTTTCCACTCACGCGTACAATATCGTCTTAACTGTGGCTGAATTTATTTGAATCCTAAGTAGGTAGTAGGTAATCAGCATAATGTATTCCCACGACTCATCAACTCCTAATTAGTAGGTACGATACGCTTAATATTATTATAGAGTGGCGAATATAAACACTTAAGGTACCTACTATTCGATTAGTCACGTGTTTAGTCACTATAGACTTAGGTCATGGATACAAGGGGGAATCCGTCAGGACGTACGCACTTTCCCAATGTAGAACAAACTTCGGATTCTGAATTTAAATCACTAATTAAACGTACCTAATAATGACAAAGTAAAAAATAATTGTGTATTAAAAAAAACACCATCTATACCTACTGAAGATTATTTATTGTAGGTACAGTCGATAAAAAATATGGTCTAACACTTTTCGACTTTATTACAATGATTACCACAGATTAATCGAAAAGCGGCAAACCATATTTTTTGTTGGCTTTACACTACACACAACGCTACAATACAACTCCACACGGATGTGTGGGCGCAAATGCTACATTTACTCCCTTTTTCATAAACGTCTGCTAACTTAACAAGCCGCTAATAATTGTATGTCCCTTTTGCTCTTATGGACGCATTGTTAAGACCGAAAGGGACAAACAATTATTAGCGGCTTGTTAAATTAGCAGACGTTTATGAATAAGGGGGTTAGTCTTTAACGCAAAACATACATTGCAAGTTAGTTAGAAAGCCTTTATAAAAATATGCGCGAAAGCGCCAGGCCAATTAATTCGCGCAATCCCAACCCATTGAATTTTTCAAAACACTATAATTTACACAATTTTTAAATCTCCAATATCAATTTCAAACTTCAAAACCTTTTGCAATGAGGGTTTTTGATACTTTTTCTGCCGCTATGGGGAGGTGAGATGGCAGCACTGAGCCGACCGTTTAAAGAACTGTCAAAATAAATACGCGCATTTTATTTTCAACATATTTATAGGTTTATTTATTCTGAAAACCATTACTTTAGGCATATTGTTACCTAAAATAAATAAATAAAATAGTTCCAAGTCAATTCTCATGAAATTAACAAAGTTAAAGTAATTATTTTGAATACCAGTGACTTTGCGCGCCTGTTTTATAGCTCCGTCTTCAGTTCGATGACCGTGTAATAGTCGTAATCCATTACAAAATCAATTCTCTTCCAAATAAAATAGAATTTCAATATTTTAGGCCCAGGTGCCTATGAATAGTATGAATCTGACAGTTGTCGAGACCAGGTACGTACGAAGCGCCGCCTGGTGGCAGAAAAATTATCGAAAACCCTCATTAAATGTCATAAAAAATCACTAGATATCAAAGGATTAAATAACCATCACTATAGGTTTAACAATATTTTAAATTGACGTTAACTTACCAAATTAATTCGCGCAATCCCAACCCACAGAATTTTTCAAAACACTATCTTTTACACAATTTTTGAATCTCCAATATCAATTTCAAGCTTCAAAACTTCAATCAAACGTT
Source organism: Thaumatotibia leucotreta (assembly GCA_025490895.1). Classification (NCBI taxonomy): domain Eukaryota; kingdom Metazoa; phylum Arthropoda; class Insecta; order Lepidoptera; family Tortricidae; genus Thaumatotibia; species Thaumatotibia leucotreta. The sequence continues at coordinate 11,284 of JALPQI010030990.1, forward strand.
TAAAAACACTAAATATCTCTTCACTGAATAAGTAATTTATGTATATAGGCTTTACAATATTGAAATTGGCGTTAACATGGGACGTGCGCCAGAGCAAAGGAGAGAATGAGACAATTAGGCTTGATTGGTTGTGTTCCTGACTCATAAGGCGAGAGAAGTAGCCCGTGTTACTTGGACCTCGGCATATACTCGTAGTATAGACCTCCTCGTCGTGATCTATGCCATTCGCCAGTTGAAAGTAAAAAAAGTAAATAAACCCGCAAACTTGCATTATTTGGGCATTTCTCCGAGCGTTTCAACCGCCGTGACTTCGGTGGCAACATTATTACGCATTTTCCGTGGGTAAGTATTTTATAACTTTTTTGAATATTTGTAAACTACGTCTACCAATATATAATAAAATAATCGGCATAATGTAAAATGCAATTCTTTTCTCTACCCAAAAGGTTGTCTGGAAGAGATCGCTTCTTAGCGATAAGACCGCCTGTTGTCTACCTCTAGTTAAGTCTCTACTTTCTCTGTAATTGTTTTCATTTATTGAGGTGTGCAATAAAGAGTATTTGTATTGTATTGTATATCAAAAAAAAGGGATACCCACGGAAAATGCGTAATAATGTTGCCACCGAAGTCACAACGGTTGAAACGCTCGGAGCCCATTTCACTTTCAGAACACAATGTAGGTTTTATCACCAAACCTGAAGATCACATATTTTTATGTTATTTTTTTATTGGGGAAAAAATACTTACTGATATGTATTAGTAATTAACTTTAAAATGCATCTGTGAACGTGTTTTACGATATGTGTCAGATTAGACGTCAGATCACAGATCAGTATAGATAGCTAACGGTGGCATGGAACATGTCGCAGCGTTATGGCCGATAGGCCTTTATAGCGTGACAGATGCGCGCCCTATGAGCCAGTCGCAACTTACCCGCGACTGCAGGATGAGCTCGGACATATCCGCAAAATGCCGAATTGTGCCGTTATTTCTTGTAAAAATAGGAGTGTAAATAAACATTTCAAGGACTATTGAGTCACGTACCACATGAAAGTATTGATTTTTTTTAGTTATTAGTTGACAAAACCACGTATTTTTACAAATAATATATAACAACAAACCGCTGACATAAATGTCATAATGATTTTACTTGGGCGTACCAATTGGTTGAACTATTCAGTGACAAATTGTATGTGCGTTTTACATTGACGGCTTAGAATAGCAAGCAAGTTGCAATTTGGTAAGTGACCGAGCAATGTATCCAATTGCTAGCGATATTCACAACCGTCCTGTCATTTCTTGGTACGGCCGCTGCGAGCAGGCCGCGAACTAGAGGTACGACTGACCGTGCTGATGACAAATAGAGTCGATAAATTGTATGTATTTGATTATATTCAATTTTTCTTTCATATTTTGACCTTTGTATCAATATCTTGTCTTCATAAAGGTAAAACAGTATATATAGATTACATCGCGTATTATATTATTTTGAGCCTTTTACAATAACCGTTGTCAAAGGTTGAAATTGTTTTATTTAAATATGTGACCATCGCGGAAACGGCTGATAACATTATATTTATTAAGGGTACAACCGTCTAAATAATTATTTGTTCATGTGATTCCACAATTAAGATAATGTCGTTAATAAATTGCTTTGTTCATATTCAAATATATGTTTATAATTGACATTCTGTAGTTTATTATTTACAAACCAGATCCGATACGAAAGTAAGAAAAAAGTTTTCTAATTTATTATTAAACGACATAAAATGAAAACAAACAATATAAGGACTTAACTTAAATACCTATAAATAAAAAAATTGGCCTAAATCGCCGTCAGTGGGCAAGGTACCCAGAAGGATGGCCGCATTCCCCCGTTGTATAGCTATACTTAAACGCTGTGCAAGGTACTGGCCAGCCCTCTGGTCGCCTGAGGTCTCTCTTAGGCGAGCCGCTAGATCTTTAAAAAGTCCATGTGCACTTGGCCCCCATGGCCCCAAGGTCTCCACACAAAACGCCGCAAATATGTAGCTGGTTCCTAAAGCAGCATATTTGCGGCGCTTGAGACTTTCGGCTAATGATGCCGCGGCACCAGAGTGTCAACGCAGGTGGTGTCCCAAACTAGCGGCCGACCCATGCTCCAGGGCACCAGCGTCATTCCGTCAGGCCTCTTGCCGTCGTCCCTGGCCAGACCGTTGGGCTCTAGGACGGCCGGTATTTTCGGGCTAACAAGGGCGCGACGGACAACATAATGTTTATAAAGATTAGATACATCGTCCAATGCGATATTTTAATCTGTATTTATTTCTTATTAAATGATAGATCGATTTTAATGTTTTTCTTAATATTCCGGCCTTATCAAATATCTATGGATAATAATTTATCGACGTAGCCTCCTCTCTAGTGCCGCATCATATGGTAGCGCTTTAGCCAATCACAGCGTGGCAAAGGCCCGACCTCGGAGACACCGAGACTCATTACAATTTCGCTTCGTTACAAATCTCTCTCTTTCATATATCTATGCGTCAGATGCTATGGAAAGTGATTATTTTCTATAAGTAGTGTTAAATAAATTATGAAATAAATAAATTATATGGAAAGATAACCATATTTGTTTACGAGTCGAAGTCCAAAGTATACTGGACTTCAGCAGAAGTCGTGAATAGCTGTCGCACGCGCGGGTCGTGGGTTCAAGTCTGTCACATTGCAAGCAATGAAGGACCTGCCCAGAATCACTCCAATTGCGAAACTTGACTGACTGAATTTATGTTACCGTTCTACGAATCAATAAAACTTGGAAGCCGCACGCCATACTAAATTGCCTTTCAAAAACAGTCCTGAATTTTAGTTGACAAGTGTCACCCCCTCGTCAATGCATCACGGCAGTAAATTTTAATGTCAACCAATAAAAACTTAAACCGCCATTTAAAAATAGTTGTGATTGGTTCATCAAAGTTTTGATAGGCTATATTCTTTATACATTTGTCAAAGATGTTGCGACGAAATATGCGCGGTGTTAAGAAAAACGCTATGTCCTGCCCATCTTGGCACAATGAGGGTTTTCGATAATTTTTCTGCCACCAGGTGGCGCTTCGTACGCACCTGGTCTCGACAGCTGTCAGATTCATACTATTCATAGGCACCTGGGCCTAAAATATTGAAATTCTATTTTATTTGGAAGATAATTGATTTTGTAATGGATTACGACTAATACATGGTCGTCGAACTGAAGATTGAACTCTAAAACAGGCGCTCAAAGTCACTGGTATTCAAAATAATTACTATGACTTTGTTAATTTCATGAGAATTGACTTGGAACTATTTTATTTATTTATTTTAGGTAACAATATGACTAAAGTAATGGTTTTCAGAATAAATAAACCTATAAATATGATGAAAATTAAATGCGCGTATTTGTTTTGACAGTTCGTTATACGGTCGGCTCAGTGCTGCCATCTCACCTCCCCATAGCGGCAGAAAAAGTATCAAAAACCCTCATTGAACAATTGTTTTTGGGGACATTTTTGAACAGGCGTTAGACGTCCATGTTATATATGGTCGCAGTTACCGTTTGAATATGTTATTTACATCTTTTCATTGTAATGTATTGTGGATAATAGATCTCCAATATCTCCATAAACCCTTCGTCTGGCAAGCACTCGTTGCGGGAATGCCTTGAATTTGAATTAACTGACAAAAAGTTGAACTTTCAGCAACTTCAATGAAATTAATTGCCAGTTGAAGGGTTAACAATCAAACATCTCACTTATGTCTTGATTAAAGTGGCTATCAGTGGATGCGATACATTACGTGCTCAATTATTTTGTATGAAAAAAAACCTTCATTTCCGAAACGTAAACAGGTTCCCTAGCTCCGATAGTAATCGCCATTAAAATATTCGCCCGTATCAAATCTAAAACACACGCTGTATATCGCAGCGGCCAAGCTCAAAAATATCAGCTATGCTATTCTCTTATTCACACATTCGACGCTGCGTTCGTCAACGAGCTCGACGACGAGACAGCCTTGTCTAAAATCTTAGCTGTTTGATTTGACATTAGGAATCGAGGCTGTGAACGAGGTTGTGCGCGAGTTCGTCGCTGTTTTTCGTTAGAGAATACTAAGTTCGTACATTAAACGTCAAACTCTCGACGCAGTGTAGTTCCAACTCACGCCGCATTCGTCGCCGAGCACTAGTGTCGTTTAAAGTGCATTAGTGAATACTATTTCTAGGCTCGATGCTGCCGCAGCGCTGACACAGCGCTGACAGCAAGGCAGTTTCCTTAGTGAATAACACTCCTGAACTTGCACTCTAACGCCATGACGATAGGAACCTGCTCAGATATTTGTGAGGACTCTCGCTGCTTCGATATACAGTGTGTAGCCTTGAACACGGGAGAAAAATGAAATGGGTGACTCCTTAGGCTATGCGCAATAATCCTGTAAAGGTCGCCCGATGTTTAAAAATTGATAAGTTTGGAGATATTGTTATGGACCCGAAGTACTGGATCTCGGCATCACGATATCGTAGATTGTCAGTCGCAAGACATCAAGATAGTATACCAGGTACTGAGTCATAATAGTTATTTTGGTTTTATTTATTACACTAATTTGGTACTTTTTTTTTAAAGTTTTTGTACATTTTTCAATGTTCCAAAAATGATAAGTTTTTAATAACTTTTAAGTCAAGTAAAAAAACCCATAATAACAAAATTTCCAAGGAAATAAAAATGCAAAAAAAATTTTTTTTTTTAATTACTATACTTATGTGGAAATGTTTGTTGCTTAGCTTATTAATGCACCATTTTTATTTTCGCCCCGGTTGTAGGCCACACACTGTATATTGTAGCGAGTGGCCTGCTACCGCGAACACCAAAATTAGTGAAATTTCGGCGATTTGTCTCTGTCATTCCAACGAAGGCGTCATTAGAGTGACAGAGAAAAATCCTCGAATTTGCGGATTTCGAAGTTCGTGATAGGACCGCTGTACCGTACCGTTTCCCAGCACAATAAAAATATGCTCAAAGTCAAAGTCAAACTATTCTTTTTTCAAGTAAGCTTATTAATAAGCATTTTCGAATCGACTGACATTATCAAGAGAGAGAGAAAAAAATCTACTACTGGTTCAAACCCTACACCGTTCCTGAGAAGAACCAGTAAGAAACTCAGGTTGACTTAGTTTTTCAAAACAGTATAATAATACATTTTATTAAAATAACATGCATTAAAGAATTTATTACATAAAAAAAATGATTATTATAGACATTTTTATAAAAAAGAGAAATAAATAAAGGATCATAATATTAAACAAAAATAATTATTATTGTACAAGTTCACGATATTATTAAGCATCTATATCTATACTACTAGAGATGTAAAGGTCCTCTAGTTGTCAGAATAAAGAGAAATTAAGATTTAGAGATGTAAAAGGTCTGTAATCGTCATGATTTTAACAATAATAATAAAATAGAAAATTAACAATTTAGTGACAATCACAAAGCAACTATTCTTATTATATAAAAGACAACAGCCAATACCTATTTAAACATGACATCACAGTAAAATAAACTCAAATATTAAATTAAACTAGACTACTGCTACTACAAAATGTTAAAAGCAGTAATTTTAGAGCTGACGTATTCATTTCAGCGTTAACGATAATGTGTCTGGTCGTGTTTGAACAACGAGCTTTTGTTCTTGTGTTTCCGTGACTCACTAGCAGGCCTATTCGAAGTTCGAAGTTCATGGATCGAGCATGCATCTTTGTCACACTTGTGACGCCTTTGTTGGAGTGACGGAGACAACTCGAAATTTATGAATCTTGGAATTCGAAGTAGTAGGCCAGACTAAAGACCATGACAATAGTATTCAACTACCATTTGTACCTTTATTACAATTTGTTCCTCTACTACTCGTAGGTACAATGATTAATGAAAATATTAGGGCAGATTTTTATTTTGTTGTCGTTTATTAAAAATTTCCATATTTGGACTTTTTTACATTTTTTCTACACAGAATCACGAGCTCTTTCGATCCTGATAGAAATAAAAAAGTGTCCCAAAAAAATCCATTAAATTACTATTTTTAATACACTTTCTTCGACCGTAGCTCAGTGGAACATAAAAAATGTATGGAATTCTTGGGACACTTTTCTGCTAATGAGGATCGAAAGAGCTCGCAATTCTGAATACAACAAATATGAAAATATCCTTTGAAAAATTTGTAAACACTACAACAAAATAAAAATCCGCCCATTGTCTCATTGTTAGCAACATACCCTAGGTGTGCGGTAGCTTATACGAGAAACATGTAGAAATGCTACAATTGAACGCACGTCCAAAGATATTAAAATTCTTATTTTTTGTCAGCCTCCGTAGCCTAGTTGGTAGTGACCCTGCCTACGAAGCTGGAGGTTCCGGGTTCTAATCCCGGTGAGGGCATTATTTGTGTATTTATTTATCACAAATATTTGTTCCTTGATCAAAGCTGTCTATGTATTCAAGTATCTATATGTATCTATCTATTATATATATCGTCGAATGGTAACCACATCACAAGCCTTAATTGAGCTTACCGTGGGACTAGATCGATTTGTGTAAAATTTTTGAGATTTGTGTATGTCCAAAAACATTTATTAATTTTGTTTTAATATTTTCTTCGGTTATTTATTTAATCTTTATTGCACAAAAGAAAACCTTAATGTACAAAAGGCGAACATAATGCCAAAAGGCATTCTCTACCAGTCAACCTTAAGGCAAAGCAGAGAAATTGTGGGCGTGGGGTTACCGCGAGGATTAATTTTATTTTATTTATTACTATTTAGCCTGAGGTATCCCACTGCTGGGCAAATGCCCCCACGCGTCTCTGTCTATTGCGACACTGGATCAATTTTTTCTAAAAGCGTCGATATCGTGTCGCCATCGTCTTCGAGGCCCGTGACGCCGCGTTACATTTGGTCTCCACTCGATAGTTTTCTTAGCCCAAAAATCGCTTGGCATACAGCATATGGCCGGCCCTATCCCATATAAGGCATTGCGGCTGTCAGGGCTAGCATTGTACCGAGGAGAAGTTTCATAGACAAAGACTTCCGCATGTTCAAATTACAAGCTTTTCACAAATAGGCTCCTAGTCACATCTTCATTATGCGGCGAGCGCTCAATCTGGCTCGCTCACTATTTGGCGGCATTACGGCCCGGCCACGGCCACGACATTGGTCTAAGGCGACCAGCGGCGAGCGAATCCATGAGTTGGAGCGGGATGCCGATATGGGTACGAGAGGGAGCACCATACGTTTTCCGCTAAGCCGGTCGCCTTAGACCGATGTCGTGGCCGCAGCGTAAGGCGACCGGCTTAGCGGAAAACCATACGTGCGAGAGGGAGTACCCATATCGGCACCCCGCTCCAACTCATGGATTCGCTCGCCGCTGGTCGCCTTAGACCAATGTCGTGGCCGGGCCTTTAGACCAATGTCGTGGCCGCGGCATAAAATGTTTAGGAAAATTACCAGATCACCTTGTGAGGGGCCTACCCACGCTGCTTCCAGTACAGTAATCTCTTTTTAACACCGTATATTAGATAAAGACTTCCGCATGTTCAAGTTACAAGCTTTTCACAAATAGGCTTCTAGTCACATCATCACTACATAGTATATAATCACCAAATTAAAAATTTAAAAAAACCGACTTCAACCGATTTCTCAAAGATCCCCGATTTGTTTCCATCATTGCTTTCCTCAAATCCTACTTTCTGAATGCAAATTCTTGTAAATGAATGAAAATTACCAAAAGCGCCATACATGTACCTATAACATTTGAAGAGATCCCTCGATTTCTCCAGGATCCCATCATCAGACCCCAACTTGGAGCCAATGGGACCATCTCGGGGTAATACACGTTCGATCACAAAAAGAAATTTTAGAATCGGTTCACTATTCTCGGAGATATCAGGTAACATACATACAACAAAAAAAAATAATAATAATTCAGTCGAATTGAGAACCTCCTCCTTTTTTTGAAGTCGGTTAAAAATAAAGTCACTTTTTCTGTCCCTATGTCCCTTTGTACGCTTAAATCTTTAAAACTACGCAACGGATTTTTTTTAATAGGTAGAGAAATTCAAGAGGAAGGTTTTGATGTAGGTATAATACCCGTGCGAAGCCGGGGCAGGTCGCTAGTCTTCATTATAAATGCGGCGAGCGCTCAATCCAGCTCGCTCACTATTTGGCGGCATTATGCAAATGCCATCCAGTTCCAGACTCAAATGACGGCAGAAGCCCTGATTGCTGATTACTCTGTCTAGCTTAGTATGAAAATCGAATCGGAAATTACTTTATGCCTATAGGCAACAGCTGTTGTCTTTGCCTCAGGATAAGGTCAGATTTTTCACGTTGTGAACATTGAATCATAATACGAGTAGTAGAGTACGATTTTGTACCGTTTGGCGTAGAAACTTTAGGTTCGTGGGACCCCAGCGCACGCAAGTTTGCTGAGATCGCGAAACGTCTGGTTGATGTAACTAAAGACGGAAGAGCCGGCGACGTCCTCGCACAACGCATCAGTATTGCGATACAGCGAGGAAATACCGCCAGCATCCTCGGTACAATGCCACAAGGGCCAATCTTAGATATAGGTTAGGTTAAGTAGATTAGTTAGATTGTACATGTTGTAGTTTTGAATATAAATTCATTGAAAAAACTTGAAAAAAAACATATATACATATTGTTCAAGTTTGCAACATAGAAATCTATTTTTATTTGTATAGTGGCTCTACTGTCAATGTGACGTTTGAATTTGACGTTTCCCCTCCCCTCTCATTAGCAAAAAAAGCCAGTGTGATTCAAAACCGCCGGTTGAGTCGACACAGTTTTCGCTCTCGTAGATTCTATTCTCGAATTAAAACACCACTCACACGCAAGTTCATCATACATCAAACCAGCGAGTGCAAGGAGCCCCACGACCGAGTGCGAAGAGCGGACCCAAAGCTAAGTTGGACTCTGGAGGTAATGGTCAGGTGACTTCAGTTGGCAGGAGAATCCCGGTCGGCGCCAACAGCGGACAGCGAAGCTACGCTGCCGTGCAATTCCTAAACCACAGTAACTGACAAAAGTCGATTTTGAGATAATTGCAAAAAACAGTTTTAAAGTAATATATTTTCCAAGATTTGATAGTTATTGAGATTTTATTTTATCCAAAATGAAGCATTAAAATCATACAATATGATAAATTAAAAAATACGTGCTTCTGCATTTTCTAAAATTAAATATGTGTTTTTTTCGAAATTCTGTGTTTGTACTGCGCTTTTAAAAACAGGGAAAAATATAATAATTACTAATTAAGACACAGTAAAATTACCACTTACTGCACAAATTTTGCGTGCTTTTTAGAGATAGGCGGCATTTTACAGGTTAAACTGCAGTAAAAGGGACTAGTGTACTGTAATTTAACTAGTATTTTGATTGAATTTTCGTGCTACGAACTTCATTCACTGCAGTAAAATATAGTTTTTTTTAAATAAAGTAATTAAAATACAACAAAAATTTGTAACAGCATTACATGATTTTATTCTTAAGAAATTCAAACACGCTTATCAAGTTTCATGCCAATGTGAGACACAGAAGGATGTAAAATAGGATTTAAAAGTTACTTGGAAAACGCAGTTTATTTAGGGATTTGTCGTCAATAATACAAAAATTAAGGTTTATTACCACATTTTCTTAAGAAATGAAATAACAATCAACTTAAGGTACCAGTATCGGTTGTAATCATAGCAAATGGCACATTATATTTAGCCTTACATTGATTTCAATGAGTAAGCTCACGACTGATTATGGCCTAGCACTTCTACGATTAATTTTAATAAACATAATTTCTTACGTATTCGTGTCAGTTATAAATCAAAAAGTCTTTAGAATACTGTATATTATAATACAAAACCCTATAAAATAATAAATTGTCATCAATTATGACCTATTACTACAATAGTACTCCGCTCCTGGAGTATGTCTATGTATGACACGTTATAGGTTTTGTTATGTTTTTTGGAGAAAACTAGGAAACAAATTTGGTTCGTTAAAGCACCCTGTTAATAAGAGAAATAAATGAAACCTCTTTAGTCATAATTCTAGAACCGCCGGCCGGTTTGTGGAGGCCTTTAATAAGGCCATGACAGGACAGTGTTAAACAAACATCTTGACAGGATTTTACTGATGGATGATGAGATGATTATGTAAAAAATAAATTATAATGTTCTTTTTTGTTCGGTAAATGTTTTTTTGAATTTCTAGTGAAAGTTAATTGTTTTGATGTTAAATTAAAGTCCCTTAAATATCCGTGATGACTAATTTAATAACACCGTATATATATTATGTAGCAATTCATTAAAGAAATGATTAAGAATTTACTTTCATATTTTATGTTTATCTTTGAATTAAAACTAACATAAAGAAATTTGTTAAATGCATCTGGAATTACCGTATAAGAAACTTAAACCAAAAAGTATGTAGCAATCTTATCGAATCCCAAAACAGGTAAATACAAATTTCTAAATACTCGATTCATTCATTCATTCATCATCAGCCTATCTCAGTCCACTGCTGGACGAAGGCCTCTCCTACCAACTATGCGTATAGACGCATTAGGAGGTAAAACTCGATTATTGACCGGTATTGGCGGTATTCGTATAATTCATAATATATGTATAATCTACTTCATACGTTACGGCGAGGTACCGCAATAAAGAACAAATGTTACAATATTATGACATAACGATGATATTTGTTGGCAAGGCATTGCTTAATAAAATGATACCGCCGCCTAGGAACCATAACTCGCATAGCAAAATTAAATGTGTACAAACTAAAGAGAAGGTTATTGTTTTGTCTTTTAAGAACCTAATAATTAGGTAATAATCAGTGATCGGATTTTTGGATTCCCCCGGCGGGTCTACTATAGTAACTTCAAAAATAAACTTTAATTATATTGCCATATTTCTGTTTCATAAAATATGCTCTGGTGTGTATAATACAATAGTGTTAAATATTTTTTATAGTCACACCCGTATTTTTTTTATACGCGAAATCCCGCTAGGGGGAATCCAAAAAACCGATCACTGGTAATAATACCTTTATGTGTTTAACTATTTAAGTTTTTACTCGTTTATCAACAGACGACACCTTGGTTGTTTTAAATTGTAAATAGGTCAAGAATTATTTTACTACCTTAAACAGGATGTTCTAACGATATCACTATAAGCTATCTTCAAGGAAGGTCCGAGATGGAACTACTCGTAACTCGAATTTTCCACTTAAAATAAACGTCTAAATGCAGTTAAAATAGTCAAATAACATAAAAATACTGCCTAAACTGCAGCCCCTTGGGGTGCTACAGTCCTTTAGCTAGTATTATTGCTATTGAAAGTAATACAACATACAGCATAATGTGTACATTAATGAACTTGTTACTGCAGTTTAGATGGCAATACGATACTTATTTGAACAGTAGTGTACCACTTTAAATATCGTTATTTTATTCCTACTGCGTCTTAACTAGTAATTATGCTTATTAATCTATGAAACTGGAAACGCAGTACAACACTTTTAGCATAAAAATTGTATACTGTGTTTTAATTAGTTTCTTTATAAACGAGAAACTATCAGTTTACATGCTAAAAATCATGAAAATCTACACCTGTACTGCGTTTTAGTCAGTATCAGCCCAAAAACCGTAGCCGTAGACCATTTTACTGCGCTTTATATTGCATTGTGCAGGAAAAACTAGTCACTTACTGCTTTTGGGGTTTCGAGTTTCCATGTTCCAGTTTTCCAAATTAAAAACCGATCGATTGGGATTATGCGTTTTGATTTGCTGATTATAGATCACCAATAAACCAAAAATCGGAAAATTGGCAGTTACTGCGGTTTAGGAATTGCACGGCAGTACGGATCCAACCTCCAGCATCAGGCACGGAAGGTAATCCAATCACTCCGCTGGACATCTGTTCACTTCACGTTTATTTTAACAGGCACCAACATTCTTGCTCCCCACACCCTAATGTTTTTCAATTTAAATTTTACAACGGTTAATTCCGACTTTCTCTCGTTATAACATTACAGTCCACTTTTTTCGTCTATCGAACATATGCGAGTTTATCCGTTTTCATAATTTTATTTCACGTGTTAATAATGTTAATGTAGGTATATACCTGTATGTTGTAATTCAAAGGCCCATTTAAAACATTTCGTCACTTCACCTCACCAATTGACTTTGCTCTGAACCAGGAAATCATTCTGGTCCTCTCTCGACTCTATCTCGTACCAATAAGGTTAATATTCCTGGAGCAAACGTTGAGGTCTACTTAAGGTGCAAGTTGTATTCCTAATTCTCTTATAAGGAGGCGAACGATTATACAGGGTGTAACAAAGAAAGTGGTATAGTCCATTTCAAATACGAAGGCCCGATGCCACTCGAAGCTTTTGTCATTTAATTGGTCCACTACAAATTGGCACGCGTTGTACACTGATGTACCTATGCATAAAATATCACGCCACAAAAGGGCCTGGCCAGGTTTCTTTTGTTATCACTGATCCTATTGCTGACGCCTAATGACTTTGTTAAGTGGAATCGGTCCTTCGTATTTGAAATGGACTTTACCTATAATTAATAAAATGGTATATTCAGTAGGTTTAGTTTCGACTTAAAATAAAAAAAACTTTGGATGGCTAATTTGTGCCTGCCTTAAAAATCATCCTCATCTTCCGGCTTTCTCAGTCCACTGCTGGACGTAGGCCTCTCCCACTAACTATACGTGAACGAAACAGGAGGTAACGCCTATAATCGCCACGCTGGGCAAGCTTGGCGATCGCAGTCATGTGCCCATTATGATGACGCTGCTGCCGATGGGCTTCAATCCTTAATAAAGGAATGGTCAGTGACACTTCAATCCCTTAGTCGACTCTTACGACACCCGCGGGAAGAGTTGGGGTGGTGACAAATGTATTCCTACTGCTGTCACCGGTGGCGGAAAAATCTTACTTAATTGAATTTAAGCTTTTGTGAGACATAATAACTATAAATATAATTATATTAAACTCACGTTTAAATAAATAAATAAATAAATAAATATCTTGGGACATCTTACACAAATCAACCTAGTCCCACGGTAAGCTCAATTAAGGCTTGTGATGTGGGTACCAGGCGACGATATACATAATAGATAGATACATATAGATACTTAAATACATAGACAACCATGACCAAGGAACAAATATTTGTGATAAATAAATACACAAATAATGCCCTCGCCGGGATTCGAACCAGGGACCTCCAGCTTCGTAGGCAGGGTCACTACCAACTAGGCTACAGAGGCTGACACTTAAAAGGTCTATAATCTAACTTTGAAAGGAATATACCTATTTGCTCCACTGCGTGCTCTCTTAATGTCGTCAATAAGAATTATATTTGACTTGCTAGATGAAAACGTTCTTTTGTTACTTGGCCAAATACAGAAACTTGAAACTATTTTAATAGTACATTGTGTATTAGGGGCGGTAAATAAGAATTTGCGTATTAGGCATAATTTTTGTACCGCCCGTGGCACACACAATGTTTTTCATGAGGCCAAATAGTGAATAAAACAGTATATTTTCACAAAACAACTCTAAAATGGTCTAAATCATTTCTCAAAATCAGGGATGAAATCTCGGCGCGCCGCGCTAGTGCAACGTAATGTTGTATGAAAATCCTTGACAGCCCTAGGGTGCAATGACGCATCTACGGCGCGCATCGCGCAGCATATTGGCGCACTTACCGAACAGGTGTGATGATAAATAATAATCAACCATGTGTCATGTTTCAGTGTAGCTTGACTCACATGAGTCTAGACACGAGGTTGTCACACTTGATTTCTTTTACAGTCACCGAAACTAGCAGAATATAAACGACATCAAAAAGCAGCTGAAGAAACCTCGCGGGATTTTTTGAGTCAAGGCCTGCTCTACCGCAAACTTCGAACTCCTCAATTTCCAAAGAATTTGTCTCTGTCACTCTAATGGCGCCTTGGTTAGAGCGACAGTGACAAAACCTCGAAATTTATGTTCTTGACGCTGAGGTGAAAAGTTGTATGTATCACACGAGAGCAAAGATATTTGTTTCTTTGAGTCCCTCACTGTGCTCAAGATTCTAATTTTAGATTAAGTCCACGGCAGGACCACTGGATCAATTGAGTTCGACTATTAAGCAAAGCGATCGCAATTACCCCCAGTTAACCTATGGAGGGGCGCGTAATGAGACCGTTTTGATAAAGTACTAAGGAATAGGGTCGGCAGTGTTTCCTTCAACTTGTTTGGCTTATGGTTATGGCAATTCTTGGCCAGTTGCGAAAGGGAAATTAGTGTTTTCGTGGTTTACATCTTCAGGTGCATGCAGGCTAAAAGATCATTCGCTGTTCTATCACCCACGAAATCAACGAATCACGTTTCGTGTAATTTCGTAGAGTTGGAGGATAGAGCAGCGAATGCTCTTTTGGTCTGCATGCACCTTTCGATGTGTAAGACCGGATGGTCAAGGAAGGCTACGTGTAGGGTGGTCAACGACAGTATAACGAATTTTTTTATTCTAAAAATCTTACCTCCACATGGCCTCACTTGTTCTATTATATAAAAGTAGTCTATATACCAAACCAAAAATTTACACATCACAAAAATTCTAAAATTGTAGCAGCATATGCTTAAAAATGAGCAGGCCTAATTGAAAATCTATAGTTAAAGCCATATTAACTCACACCAGTTAAAAAAAATAGGGGAGATTTTCATTTCATACATTTGTGTACTGCCAAATTGTCGAATTTTGAGCGACCTCTAAATGATGCTCGATTACTCTGAAAATCGGTACCTATACATTACTGTTAGGGGACATGTACAATACGAACCTACTACGTAGGTTCGAATCCTATGGTTCTTATGTTAGGTTTGCGTATAGTAAACTATAAACCCTTATAGTTTCGCCATATCCAGAAGAAAAAAAAGTGACTCGTCCAGCAGCGTTGTGGACATACTTCTGCGATCGCCAATCCGCTTGCCAAGCGGAGCGATTATGGGCATTTGCCTCCTAAGTCCTAATACATCCTTACAGGAGGGCCCTGCGTCCAGCAGTGGACCGGGGTAGTCAGATAATATAAAACCTTGGAAGAAGCACGCCATATTAAATTTAAATATAAATATAAAAATATAAATATCTTGGGACATCTTACACAAATCGACCTAGTTCCACGGTAAGCTCAATTAAGGCACTGGTCTCACCGCGAGCTTCTAAGCTGTGAACTGTCGGCTATAAACACGAACAAAAGATACGCAGTCCCGTGTAAAAAAGCGAGACACGGCGATACTCGCCCGGCGGTGATAGCTGATAGCTGGGCGAGTATCGCCGTGTCTCTTTTATTTACACGGGAGTGCGTATCTTTTGTTCGTGTTTATAGGCGATAGTTCATAGCTTAGTAGCTAGCGGTGAGACCAGTGCCTTAGGCTTGTGATGTGGGTACCAGGCGACGATATATATAATAGATAGATACATATAGATACTTAAATACATAGACAGCCATGACCAAGGAACAAACATTTGTGATAAATAAATACACAAAGAATGCCCTTGCCGGGATTCGAACCCGGAACCTCCAGCTTCGTAGGCAGGGTCACTACCAACTAGGCTACGGAGGCTGACATTTGCCTTTCAAAAACGGTCCTGAATTTTAGTTGACAAGTGTCACCCCCTCTTCAATGCGTCACGGTAATGAATTTTAATGTCAACCTATAAAAACTTAAACCGCCATTTCAAAATTGTTGTGATTGGTCCATCAAAGTTTTGATTGGCTATATTCTATAAGCATTTGTCAAAGATGTTGCGTCGACATATATTATGCGCGGTTTTAAGAAAAGCGCTATGTCCTGCCTATCTTGGCACAATTGAACAATTGTTTTTGGGGGCATTTTTGATCTGGCGTTAGACGTCCATGTTATTTATGGTCGCAGTATAACACCTAATATTTGTATTTAAAGAGGTCTACTAAACTCATCGCAATGCGAGTCTTCGTCATGAATGTATGAGTCATCTCAGCAATTAATACCGTCGCCATATTTAATTAAATACTCCTTTTTATTGTTGATGAATTACCATACCTACATCCTACATGGAATCTGCGATATGAGTAATACTTGGCTCGTAATGATTGAATTCGTTTATCTGTGACGTCTTATTTCTTATCAGTGATAGACTGATAGCTGTACAACTTCATCAGCCTATGATAGTCCACAGCTGGACGTAGGCCTCTCCTATTAACTATGCGTATAAACGCATTAGGAGGTAAATGCCCATAATCGCCACGCTGGGCAAGCGGATTGGCGATCGCAGTAATGTGTCCACTATGACGACGCTGCTGCCCATCATCAATCTTTTATCAAATAATGGTCAGTGACGCTTCAATCCCTTAGTCGACTTTTACGACACCCACAGGACGAGTTGGGGTGGTGATAAGTATATTCTTACTATCGTCACCACACGGCTAAGCTATACAAAGTACAAATAAATAACTAACTTTTTTAACTCTGTGTTATGTACTATTGACTACAGAATCGCTTACCCATACTACCTAGTACTACCATTAATTAATTAATTTATGAAGTGAATTTGTACATGAATCGAATCGGGTACCTACTAAGACTACTAACTCCTTATTCAATATTTCTTTTTGACGAAAAGTGATACTTATCGGTTTGCTAAATTCATCATCATCATCATCAGCCTATGTTAGTCCACTGCTGGACGTAGGCCTCTCCTATTAACTTTACTATGCGTATAGACGCATTAGGAGGTAAATGCCCATAATCACCACGCTGGGCAAACGGGTTGGCGATCGCAGTAATGTGTGCACTATTATGACATTGATGACGCTGCTGCTCATCATCAATCTTCTATTAAAGAATGGTCAGTGACACTTCCATCCCTTAGTCGACTCTTACGACACCCGCGGGAAGAGTTGGGGTGGTGACAAATGTATTCTTACTGCGATCACCACACGGCCACTTTGCTAAATTAGGAGACGTTTATAAATCCCAATTCAAAATTTCAAAAATTAACTACAGGGAACATGCTTCTGCAATCGTATACGAAGAGATAAGTCATGTGACCATAATAATGTATGGAAATGGTCACGTGACTTTTCGTTCGAATCTGTCATTCTCATACATTTATGACTTATTGCTTATCGAGGGTGAATATAGCGTTTCCACCGCCTAATTTTGGTGGCATCATTTTTGCCGAAGTTTATTCGTCACAGTGTGCTACTTTGTCATTGGAAGGAGGCACGGTACCTGAAGGTGCGTTCAAACTAAAAGAGCATTCGCTGTTCTAACCTCCCACTCTACGAAATTCGATCGGTACACAAAACGTGATTGGTTGTCGAGGGCGCTAGAATAGCGAATGCTCTTTTAGTTTGAACGCGCCTTTATACAAATAACTGAAATGACGAAGTATAACATTGAGACGTTTAGAAACTTCGGCAAAAATGATGTCACCAAAATTAGGCGGTTGAAACGCTCAGATATTCACCCTCGATTTCAGGATGGCATCTTGACTACGCCTGCTGGTTTTTATTCAATTGTGTATGGAGAAACTGTGATCAATGAATTAATTTAATTTGGCGTTCTATTTAAACAGGTCGTGATACCGTACCTCAACGTTTCCCTTCCGTCATGGTGACCACAACCGTCACAATCCGACCTAAATTAAATTCCCACAATTCCGCGCAATTTCATGCCTACTTGTATACTAACGTAATATACAGGATGTATTCAGTAGTCAGTATATTTATTGCTTTTGGGTGCCCGTGTCGATTCCTCAATTTTAAACCTTGAGGCAGAGCATTATACCGAGGAGAAGTTTCATAAGTTACGAAACTAGCATAGAGAATGTTCTCGGGAATCTAATTTTAACAAATAATCTAAATCAAGCCAATACCGTACTAGATACATGCCTTATGAGTTATATTTACTGCCTTGTTTACTTATTTACGATTTAAAATAATTATTTATAACACAATGATAAGTTTTCATGGAATCATTCTCAGTGAGAACTCTTAAATTCTCATGAAAATTCGGAAATTTCCGAGAGTAGAGGAGTATATTCCCGCAATTTGTTCTATAACTTGTACATTGCTAGGCAGAGGAAATACGTTTCCCACCATGTTTCAACATTATAATTATAATATTTATATTTGGATCGTGGCATAGAGTTTATGTTAAATTATATCTAAGACTTGCAACTCGAGCTTGACCCATATAAATAATGGTGTAATAATTGTAATTAAGCAGAATATTGACTATTATTGATTGTCTCCTGTTCGTTGCCGCCGCGATTTGGGCTCTATTTTTCACTTACGATCAGGTGGAGTGGAGCCACTTTGTTGTGCCAACGTTATTTTTATTGGGTCGGCAACGCGCATGTGACACCCTGAGGTTGATAGGCTACGGTGACTGCTTTCCATCAGGCGGGCCGTATGCTTGTTTGCCACCGACGTGGTATAAAAAAAAAATATATATTTTCTTCGGTTACCGCGGGGATTACACATGAAATAAGACTATGAAAACGGATAAACTCGCGTATATTAACTAACTTTAATTTCATTCCGACGTTTCAGACGTTCGTTGTTCAGTCATCCCCAGACGACGAACCCTGTAAAGTGTTCGAAACGTCGGAATGAAATTAAAGTTAGTTAATTTACGCGAGTTTATCCGTTTTCATAGTTTTATTTCATGTATTACATGTATAATTAAGCATTTAGGGTTGTCTTTCAAATTTGGCAGAACACAACAGTTGCTGGACCTAAGTAGTCCATGTTATAACTAGATACCGAAGAGCTGGTGACTTCCTCGCACATCGTATCAGCACTGCAATACAGCGAGGAAATGCCGCCAGCACCTCCAGTAGAATACTATTTATGCATAAATTATACAGATTTGTTAGAAAAGATTTTATTGTATACTTCGAGAAATATTATTTGACCGATTGTTATCTTACTTACGACCATTTGTTTTGCGTTAACACTTACTAGACAATCAGCAGTCGAGCACTTTTCTATTGTTAATGACGCAAAACAAAAGGTCGTAAGTGAGATAAGAGCGGTCAAATAATATTTCCCGAACTATATTCTATTTAATGTCAAGCGAAACTAAAGGCCTATCACGAACACCAAAATTCAGGAATCTGTCTCTATTACACCAATTAATACTTTAATTAAAGTGACAGCGACAGATGCCCGAAATTTACGATTTTATGGTAACCCTCCTGTAGGTATCTCCGCTTGTTTATAATTTCCATTTCATGGTTCAACTCACCCTGATGGCGCCAGAAAGGGGTCAAATGAAACCAAATATGCGTTTACAATTTATTAAACCGAATTACTTTCCGAAATTATGCGTCTTAGAATAATAAATGTGAATTCTGTAGCGATGCTCCGTAGCTTCCCATTTGAAAATGACTTTAGAAAAGGAGGAGGTTCACAATTCGACTACCTATATTTTTTTGTATGATGTATGTTACTCAATATCTCAAAGAGAATAGTAAACTCATTTAAAAAAAAATCGAATACCTAGTTGTAAACTTCAAAAGAAATGAGATGAAGCCATTACGTAGAAAGCACTTTTTTATTTGTATATTTCTTCGTTTCTGTATAATATTATGCTTTTTGTGTTTATTACGATTAGAGATGGGTCGGTAACTTATCAAACACAATATGGGAATATTCCCAAATGGAAACTTTCCCCATAGTAAGATTGGAACATTATCGGGAACGATCCATCACTAGTTATTCATAAATCATAAACCAATTTCTATTTTAAAAATGGTTCCGTTGGCACTACGTCGGGGTCTAATGACGGGATCTTGGAGAAATCAGTCAATGTCGGTTTTTAATTTTTTATTTGGTGATTATGTTGCTTAACTTACTATTTAACTCATAGTTTCTTCGCTTGTTGCAATATTACCAAGTACTTAACACTATCTACTAAACGCGAACAAAGAAATGATAAGCGATAAGATAGCACTTCAATAACAAATTAGGTACAGTCACCATCATTACAGATATCTAAACGGTTACGGCGCTCAAAAGTATAAAAACGCACTCTAACGCCTTGATAATAAAGGCCTGTTCAGATATTTATGAGCACCCAGACCGCTTCGATATATCCGACTGATCAGCTTCAGGTATATCACAATCAGCTCGCCCGACACAACACGTCATACATCTTATGCGCCACTTCATTCCCAGAAAAGCCGATGTAACACGAATTGTGACTCGGATGCACCTTTCCAGGAGTCACAGACAGTTGGTACCTCGCTCTGCCCACGTATAAAGTCTCTCCAGACGACGTGTGGCCTCCTGGAATAGCCCCAGGGGGTACGTTACCAGTCGACGCTGGTATCCATCTTAAACTTTCAGGCTTAGAGCATAGCACTTCTATATTCTGCACTGGGATTTCTTTCCCATCGTAAACGACTGTAGCTGCGCAATGTCTGATAGAGAGCTTCCCTGGTATTAAATCTCCAGCGTGATAAGCTCTGATCACCCATAGAGGACTGCCGTCCCAGCCTTCATGTCCTCCAACGACAGCTCGTCCTGTGAGATGATTAGCCATGGTTGCTGTGGTCGGTATCCATTCATGCTCACCAGAATCTTCTACCACACGTACTTCATCAACTATCGCTGGCACTGAGCTTGGGGCTTGCTGGTCACCGTGATAAATATAGTTAGTTATATACGTCGCGTTGCTTGGATCTTGAACAGGAACAGGTACCATCATAGTTCCAGGAACGTAGTATGGTTGTGGGTATTGCCCTGGTGGGAATCCTCCGTCGTGGGGCGGTGGGTACATGTGGGGTGGTGGTGGTGGTGGGTAGTGGTGATGGGGGCCCCACGGCGGTGGAGGCCCGTAGTACGGGGGTGGCGGAGGCCCTCTCGGCGGGTAACTCATGGCTTCGCGAATGTTATAGATAAACTGAGTGTCCGCTTATATGTTTAGCGTAATCTAATCGGAGCGTTTGATGATTGGCTGCAATGGAATTCTATGTTCCCAATAATTTTATTGTTGTTTTGTGTAATCTTTGTGACGAATTTAAGGATATTGGAAATAAACAAGAGAACAATTAGTTAACCTACTATCTTAAACAAAAACAGAACAGAATTAAAAAATCATGTTCATTTGCTAATATGTATATTTGTAATATGTTTGGTTGTCTGGAAGAGATCGCTTTTTAGCGATAAGACCGCCCATTGTAATACCTGTACCTGTAACACTGTATATCTGTTTTTTTTTACTGTATTTTGGTGTGCAATGAAGAGTATTGTATTGTATGTCCGCTGGATGCGGGTGGCGCAGGACCAGTCATTGTGGCAATCTTTGGGGGAGGCCTATGTTTAGCAGTGGACGTCTTTCGGCTGATATAATGATGATGATGTTATGATTAGGTCTTTCTTAGTACCGTTCGAGAAGAGGTGCTCCTCCAAACAATAAATTACATATTATTAGTATTATTACTATATAAATTACATATTATACATTTTATGAATTACTCACATTAGACTACTGAATAATCTGCAATCAATTTATTTCATGAAATACACTGATGCGAGAACAAATTATCTGGGGCTTTGACTCACATTAGATGGTTCCGGGTCTTCGGACCAAGTACTTTCTATTGTGAATCATTCCTGAGCCGCTTACGAAATACCTACATAATAATATCTATGCGCGCATATAGCTTCAGCAGTTTCAGAGTAAATGACGTACCAATCAACTTTCGTCCTAATCTGACATCAGATCCTATTAGGTATATGTGGCTAGAAATGTTCAACAATCAGATAATGACCAAATAAAAAATATATAAACCAACTTCAACCGATTTCTACAAGATCCCAAAATCAGGGCCAGACTTGGTGCCAACGGGACCGTTTCGGGGTTATACCCGCCCAATTATAAAAAACTTGGAAATCGTTTCTAGATTCTCGAAGATATCGATTAACATACACACAAAAAAAACGTCGAATTGAGAACGTCCTTTTTTTAAAGTCGGTTAAAAATACGTCGTCTATCACCTCCTTAAAACTGTACACCAAGTCGCCAAACACCCTGTATACTGATGGGCAAATAGTTTCATGAAGGTTCACTTCTGAGGTCCCATCACATCATCAGCCTATCTCAGTCCACTGCTGGACGTAGGTCTCTCCTATGAAATATGGGTATACTCATTAGGAGGTAAATGCCCATAATCGCCACGCTTGACAATCGCAGTAATGTGATGTCCACTATAATGACGCAGCTACCCATCATCAATATTCTATCAAGGAATGGTCAGTGATCAATCCCTTAGTCGACTCTTACGACACCTGTGGGAAGAGTTATGGGGTTGTGATAAATGTATTCTTAGTGCCGTCACCTCGCGGCATCGTTACGACTCCAAGGGGGTTACCATGACGTACTAATGCGATTCAGTTTAGGGGAAAGAGACAGTGATATACGACTCGTATAGCCTTGTCCCTTTCTCTCGACCTAAACTGGACCCCATTAGTACGTCATGGCAACCCCCCAGGGGTCCACTCACAGACCAACCCCTATAGACGGACCTTAAAAAGACGACTCGCGCTCACCGACCGTCTATCATTTTCAGCTTAAATAATACCCAGTGTTGCCTTGCGTACTAAGAAATTCGGCAATTCCTTCATATGTCGGACTATTCAAAAGTGTAATTATTTACCGACACATGTGTTTCCGTATACATATAAGTTGGGACCCTTTAAACGAAGCGTGAAGAAGCATCTAGCGGGCCAGCAAGGCGGTGGCAACTGACAGGTTACTACTGGTCTCCTGTTCGTTGCCGCCGCGATTTGGGCTCTACTTTTCACTTACGATCAGGTGGAGTGGAGCACAAAACAGAAAAAAACAGTTATTTTTGTTCTGTGGAGTGGAGCCACTTTGTTGTGCCAATATAAAAAAATCCGCGCATTTTTGGCTTGGGATTCGCATTCCGCATAATGGTAGCATAAATCATGCGGCATATGTAACATAAATAATTTTGACTCTGAATACATAGTGATGTAGATGGTTTGAAAGTTCGTGGCTCAATATTTAAAATAACATTTATTGGTTTTTAATGAAAGGGTTTATTGGTTTTTAAAACAAGAAACGAGACGACGATGAAGACCAAAAAGTCTAAAAACAGTGTTTCTTCTGGTTAAAAATATACTTCAAAAATATTATTATTATTCCATTCCAGATTTTTCTCTCAAATTCCGCATTTTTACATTTCAGTATCTGGCAACTCTGATAATACCGTTCGCCGGCTAACGATCAGTGCTGTCCAATTTTTCGATCCATACGTACCTCCATAATAATTAAAAAAAAAAAGTATTATGTTCGATACCAATTATGGCGTATTGCTATGTAAACTGCTGTGAGAAGAATTCGAGAACCTCAAATTGTGAAAAAGATGAAATAAAATTCCACAGGTATGTCGATATCATTAATTAACTGAAGATTAGGTTTTCTAATTAGTTAGAGCGTTATAATTAGGTACTGCAGATTTGATTTTACATCGGAGTTCATTTTATACTAGCAACCGAGTAGTACTGTCCCTTTTCATCGCGTTGGAAATCTAATATGGCTATTCCGCTTTTACAACACTAGTGATGTTACTGAACATATTTTTACCAGGGTGCTTAGACAAGGTGACAATCGCTAACGCTTAATCGTCAATCGTAAACGAAAGGCAGCTAACTGTCTTTGTCGCACTAATATGAAAGAGTGACAGAGAGGGAAAACTACGATACGTTACTTAGCGTTAGCAACTTGATGCAGCATAAATAATAAGATTGAACGCATAAATTTAAGTTCTTCTTTTGAACTACCCTAAAATTGAAAGTACAGGCCTTCTACCGCGAAAATCGAAATTGGCGGTGTGCTATCTAATAACATTTACATACGCTACAACGCGTATACCACGTACCTGAAACGCAACTAGTGTGGCTTAGCCTTAACTCAATGTAGACATGCTGGAAAATGTACGATGTCCGATCATAACTCGGTCAGCACAGGTCCAATACTCCTAGTAATACCTAGTATTTTAAGAAGTACATAAATACCTAGTAGTAGTTCCATTAGTATCTACTGGTGTTTCTAATCCAAAATTTTTTGCTAAGTAATTAAGATTGCCCCTTTCCCGCCAGGAGTTTTTATTCATTGCTGTCCCTTTCCGTCGTAGATACATTTTATAGAACTACTAGCGCCATCTTCGGCCATGGTTTTGTACCACTTGGGGCATTTATAACATGAAAATGTTTACAACAGGGATTTCGTAACAAGTACAGAAAGCTTACAAAATCGTCATATAAAGAATAAATTAGTCAAAACATCTATTATTTTATTCTTATCTTATCACAGATTGGCTAGACATCAAAATAGTAAATAAAATACCGCAAACATTTCGTGAATCTTCGTATCATATCGTATCTGTGGTTTCTAGCCATAGATATACCAACGATGACGTTGACGTATTGTCACTTCACAGTATGACAGTGACATTTGACCAGCTGAGTTGATTGAACTCGGCAAATACGGTAAGTTTACCCATTGATATCTATTTTAATAATTAGTTTTTATATCTGATATTGGTACGAAAATACATTTTAATTATTTATTTGACTCTATAATATAATTAATTACAGTGATTGACACCCATTACATTGTTAAAATGTCCATTTATCACGCGTAAGATGTGGTTGTTTTTGTGTATCGTCAATAAATTATATTCAGCTTACGTATACAGTGTAGTAGGTATTATATAGTAGGCGTCGATTCAACTTTCAGTTATTCCTAGTTTGGACTCCGCTTTGTACGGACCGAGTAAGTCGAAAACTTAGTTTTATCTTGGAAAAGACTTTCTTATTTAATTTGGTGTTATCTTGGACACACTTATCAGATATCGTTTTTATTCTACCTACTAAGTGAAGGAACCGAATGGCATAACAACTGAATACATTGTGAGCCAGTCCAGAATATGAGGAAATAACAGTGGATATATTTAAGTATAACATTTCCTTATAAATACTTTCAAAACACCATTTAAAAGTTTATTTTCGAATTTTTATTTGAAGGTAATGCTTGTTTGTTAATCAAATGTAATCATATGGTATATATTTAAAAGGAAATACTTTTCAATGATTATAGTGTAGATATTTCTAAGTAAACTTAATGAATTGGAAAGGATTACAATTCAGTTTCATAATATTTATTAGTACATTGTGCATCAAGGGAGGTAAGTACGGAATTTCTAACGAGAGTGTTAGAAGCCCGACGCCGTAGGTGGAGGGCTTTTAATGACTCGAGTTAGTATTCTGCTTACTGACCGTGATGCATACAATATTTTTCATCACACTTGCTGACAAAAAAAATGTTTTAAGACAAAATATTATTAAATGACGTACTGACATTTCTATTACTCCCTAGGGAATTTCACTTTTTTTATTACTCCCGCTGTGCATGCAAGCAATGGCGCGCTTAGACAGCAAGTGTGTTGCATAGAAGAGGCCTCTGTCAGTTGACAATCTAGAGAAAGTCAAAGTCGAACTATTCTTTATTCAAGTAAGCTTATTAATAAGCATTTTCGAATTGTCTGTCATTATCAAGAGAGAGAAAAAAAAAATCTACTACTGGTTCAAACCCTACACTGTTCCTGAGAAGAACCAGTGAGAAACTCAGGTGGACTTATTTTTTCAAAACAGTATAATAATACAACTTACTAAAATAACATGCATTAAAGAATTTATTACATAAAAGAAAAAAGTTTTTTATAGATATTCTTATAAAAAGAGAAATAGATTCTGGTAGCATTTTTGAGCTGTCATAGGGACTTCTCGTTTATCGACTACCGATTATACATAAGTATATCGATAAATGCAGAATACAATGTTAAATAATTATGATTACAAATAGAAGTAACCACAGCCGGTCTTATCGCTAATGAGCGATCTCTTTTAGATAACCTTTGGATACCAACTTTTTGGAAATTATAAATAGAAATTAAAATATATATTTTATTAATCCTTATTAATATTTGTGGATTTCTTATGGCTATTAAACATTTTTCGGAAGAAATTGCTACGAGAATTGCTATTGAGCCTTATGATATCATGTTGCAAATCTCTATTTAACATTTTCAGCCACTCAAAAGTTATCTAAACGAGATCGCTCACGAGCGATAAGACCGTCTATTGTTAACTTTTACTTGTAATCATAATTATTTTACACTGTATTCTGTATTTATCGATATACATACGTATAATCGGTAGTCGATAAACGAGAAGTCCCTATGACAGCTCAAAAATGCTACCAGAATTCCGGACTCTGATAACAATACACAAAAATAATTATTATTGTACAAGTTGACAATATAATTAAGCATCTATATCTATACTACTCGAGATGTAAAGGTGGAAAAAACTCAAAAATACTTAAAAATTTAATTATAAGTAGGGGTCGGAATTATGGGTCAAAACTTTAAAATTGACATAATTATACACACCTAGGAACACTTTAGCCAAGAAAAATACGAATATTATTAAGAAATCTCGATCAATTTTATTCCCTATATCGGAATCTTCAACTTACAATGTGTGGGTGTGTAGATACTAGATATGTATATTTATGGATGTATGTGCTATGTCAAGTCCACTTGAGAAGTTTTCTTAAAGTTTTGCAGCCATAGTTTCAACCCTTAATTATAAGGCTATCTTTCTCTTTAATATAATTAATTTAGATAATCAGCATGTCAACAACCCTTATAAAAAGTTATTGTTTATGTACATCCTTTAATTACATTAGACAGGCACAACTCATGTGTTGCTGATAAGAAAACAATACATTATTTATCACTTATCACATTTACCGGACAGGACTGGCCATTATGTAAACATATTATCACATATAATTATGGTCTGGCTGCATGATTATTGCATGTTTACATATTTTTGTAACATTTGTTAGTTTTGAAGCTGAAGGTTCGAAATATTTGTGTTTAATACAAATATTTGTGCTTTTGTCATGATTGTTTTTTATGTATTTGTATGTAAGCATTTTCGAATCGTCTGACATTATCAAGAGAGAAATAAAAAAATCTATCTTCTGGTCCAATTGGTTGGACCAGAAGATAGATTAAATTTATCGATAGTCCAATACTAGAACATATATTTACGTATACTAGTTGGACAATTGCCCCTCAGTTGTACTATGGGTCATAATTACATAACAGTAAAAAAAGTAATCTGACAGTTGAACAACGGATATTTTTACTTACCCGTGGCACAACCAGTTGGACATAGCGGTTGGACCACGGGTCGGGAGCGGTTTCGACCTATTAAGATCACATTAAGACCAGTACTCGTTCTAGTAAGGCGGAGGCATGCAGTACACGTCAGGCTTTGACGATGACCTGCGACCATATATAACATGGACGTCTAACGCCAGCTCAAAAATGCCCCCAAAACCAATTGTTCAATTGTGCCAAGATGGGCAGGACATAGCGCTTTTCGTGACTCCGAACAAATCTCGGCGCAACATCTTTGACAAAAGTGTATTGAATATCTCCAATCAAAACTTTGATGGACCAATCACAACTATGTTTAAATGGCGGTTTAATTTTTTATAGGTTGACATTCAAATTCATTGCCGTGATGCATTGAACAGGGGGTGACACTTGTCAACTAAAATTCAGGACCGTTTTCGAAAGGCAATTTAATATGGCGTGCGGCTTCCATGTTTTATTTGTTCTTAGACGATGACCCTCCTAACTTAATGGGTCGAAAGTCGAAACATGTCGAACAAGTACCCTTTCGGTACGAACTCCAAAATGTATGAAAAACTAATTGGTTTATGCTATTGTTCTAGTTCCAAAATGGGCACAGAGTATAAAGTCCACTCGGTGACGGTAGCCCCCGTCACGGAGGTGAACAGCGGCACCTACGACGCGCTAGTGGTGGTCACCGTGCCCGGCACCCCTCCGCCACAAGCCCTCGAGGACTTCATCGCTTCTGCTGTCCAGGCTGACAAGGCTCTGGAGAAGGTTGGTGGTTTGGAAGCATTTGATACGGCACTTTTGGTTATGTGTCAGTTTTAGCAGTTCTTTGAACTGTGATACTTTTGGCTAAGTCCCTGTTTTGGATTTTGGACAGTGGCACTTTTAGTTATGTGACAGTTTTAGCAGTTCTTTGAACAATGACACTTTTGGAAAGGTTCCTGTTTTATAATTTCTTTGGACAGTGGCGCTTTTGGTAATGTGTCAGTTTTAGCATTTCCTTGAACAATGACACTAGTGGTAATGTGACAGTTTTAGCAGTTCTTTGAACTGTGATACTTTTGGTAATGTGCCAGTTTTAGCAGTGTCTTGAACAATGGCACTTTTGGTAATGTGTCAGTTTTAGCAGTTCTTTGAACAGTGACACTTATAGTAATGTGTCAGTTTTCGCATTTTCTTGAACAATGGTACTTTCAGTAATAAGTCTGTTTTAGGAATTCCTTGAAGAGTGTAACTTATAGTAATGTGGCAGTTTTAGCATTTATTTAAGCACTGGTACTTTTGGTAATGTGCCTGATTTAGCGTTTCTTTGTACTGTGGCACTATCTGCACTGCAATAGGGCAGTAAATGGCATAGCAATCACGATCCTCAGCTTTGAAGGACCGACTGATTGATGGATCAATCATTTATTGACTTTACTTACAAAGACTTTACTATAAAATGGGCACAGAGTATAAAGTCCACTCGGTGACGGTAGCCCCCGTCACGGAGGTGAACAGCGGCGCCTACGACGCGCTAGTGGTGGTCACCGTGCCCGGCACCCCTCCGCCACAGGCCCTCGAGGACTTCATCGCTTCTGCTGTCCAGGCTGACAAGGCTCTGGAGAAGGTTGGTGTTTTGGAAGCATTTGATACGGCACTTTTGGTTGTGTCAGTTTTAGCAGTTTCTTGAACAATGGCACTTTTGGTAATGTGTCATACAGATGTGCCGGTTTCTAGATTTCTGAAATTTCCACGTAGGAAAACTTCGGAAACTTTCCATATTATGTATGGACATTTGTATGGATGGAAACTTTCCATTTCATAAATTTAAATTCCCTTTATATTTCGTCAAAGTTTCGTGAATTTTTCAAGAAATTTAAGATATTTCTTCCGCAATTTGCACATCTCTAATGTGTCAGTTTTAGCAGTTCTTTGAACAGAGACACATAGTAATGTGTCAGTTTTCGCATTTTCTTGAACAATGGTACTTTCAGTAATAAGTCTGTTTTAGGAGTTCTTTGAAGAGTGACACTTATAGTAATGTGGCAGTTTTAGCATTTATTTCAGCACTGGTACTTTTGGTAATGTGCTTGATTTACCGTTTCTTTGTACTGTGGCACTATCTGCACTGCAATAGGGCAGTAAATGGCATAGCAATCACGATCCTCAGCTTTGAAGGACCGACTGATTGATGGATCAATCATTTATTGACTTGACTTACAAATACTGATCATTCCTCGCCATTTATTCTACAGAATGTTCTGCCTTACGTTGTATCTGACTACTTACATAGTGTAATTAGTTCCTAGACTATCATTTATGAATTTAACCTTGAATTGTGAAACTATTAATCCGAGTTGTGAGTGATTGTCAATTTAAATTGCCATGACTTATCGCGCATTGTATGAAGTATGAACCGAACAAATAGGATTTATGATAAACATCTACGAGAATGATTAGTTATGTTTACGAGTGTGGTAAGATCTTATCCATGTATGTATTTCTCGGTTTATGGTTTTTTATATATTTGTAAGACTAATACTGGCGTCGCTGTTTTTTGCAAAGATTTGATTCTTCTAATCTACTCTCTCAATAGCAGTTTATTTTTTATTTTTATTATAAGTAGCGTAGGTTGCATTGCACCTCTTGGCTTTAATTTTGATTAGCCGATAAGGTAGGTAAAATTTATATAACACACACTGATGACCTGGTGAAGGTTGCAGGAGTCCGCTGGATACCGGTAGCTCTGGACCGGTCATTGTGGCAATCACGGCTTATATTCAGCAGTGACTTTCGGCTGATATGATAATGATGATAACATAGATACCTATAACAAATCCAGTACATCTGTCCATCTTGTGTGTGGACGTCCTACGCTGCGTTCGTCGTGGTCTCCACTCGAGCACTTTAGATACCACCATCATCATAATTATTTATTTATTATTGACTGTTGCAATATCTCGCCGCCTTCTAGTAATAGTCGCCGTTCTGAAAGTTGCCTCACACCCTCTTTCTTTCACAGAAAGTAGGCCTGCTGCCATGCCCCCGCGTGTCTGGCAACCGATTGGTGTTGGCCCCTACTGGGCCCCTCACACCTTATGATGACGTCAGGTAAACATAAGATAATACGTAATAAATATAAGGGCCTCGGCAAAGAGTACGATTTTGTACCGTTTGGCGTAGAAACTTTAGATTCATGGGGCCCCAGCGCACGCAAGTTGTTTGCTGAGATCGCGAAACGTCAGGTTGATGTAACTAAAGACCGAAGAGCTGGCGACTTCCTCGCACAACGCATCAGTATTGCGATACAGCGAGGAAATGCCGCCAGCATCCTCGGTACAATGCCACAAGGGCCAATCTTAGATATAGGTTAGGTTAAGTAGATTAGTTAGATTTAATCTATGTACATAAATTCTAGTTTTGTAAATAAATATATATTAAAAGATACGATAAGATAAGATTTCATAAAAACTTACGCTAGCTTGACATATAAAGTGGTAATAAAATTAATATACAATAATCGCATATAATTAACTTAATCTAACTTTACAAAATAACTATGTGAGACAACCGTCTACTGGGCTGACTATTAATTGGTGTCGAGCGGTCAATGGCAGGCTACAGGCTAGCCCCAGGTGCCGAGACCCTTACACCTTACGATGATGTCAGGTAAATAGACAGAAGATAGCCGTGTGTCTGACAAGCGCCTACTGGGATGTTCACACTGTATGATGACGTCCGGTAAATGGGCACGAGGCAGCTGTCTGTCTGGCGATCAGCTACTGGGTCCTATCTTACGATTATGTCAGGTAAATATCTTTATCCGTCAAACACTTGATATGAAGTTAGAACATTTCGTGCTCCACACGCCAATGACTCGATCAATCTACAAAATTCAAAATAAAATTTTTACGTGCCGTGCAATATACAGGGTGTTTTTTTTTCGACCGTTCAAATTCTACGTAGTGAATGTGTAGGTCATACTGACCAACTTTTACTATGGGGACAAAGTGGAAATCGCGAAAAAAAAATCAGCTGTTTCATACATTTCGGGCGGCGTAATGCCGCCAATTTGTATGAAACAGCTGATTTTTTTTTCGCGATTTCGACGTTGTCCCCATAGTAAAAGTTGATGAGTATGACCTACACATTCACTACGTAGAATTTGAACGGTCGAAAAAAAAACACCCTGTATATGGGTGAATCAACTTTTTTCTGTCTGTTATTACCATGGTTACGGTCGCCTGAGTCACGCTGGTTTTATGCAAACATACATTTTTCTGGTGTTAATAAGTTCGTTCTTTAATGGGGCCACCTACAAACATGCACTACTTGCATAATTTAAGTTGCGAAAGGACCATGCGTCAAAATTGCCCCAAGACCAACAAACATGAGAGTTGGGTCATTAAATAGGTCTTTAACTTTAGTTTATTTCATTCTATGGGCATGAAATCGAATTCTATTGCAGAACTGAGATATTCATATATTTGTCAGCGTGAATACGAGCTAATTCAGTAGAAAAAATCTGCAGATTTAGCCACTAACTAGTTTGTTTTGGTAGCTGCAGTTATAAAGTAAAGTTAGTAAATACAGGCTGCTGTCAAAAGAAAAAAACAAAGCAAGTGAGGTGGTTAACATACAATCACTTGTGCACATTCAGTTTTTTCTTCGGTATCCTAATTATTAAACACTAGTATTTCTGATAGATTGTACTCACGCATACAAAAATATGAATATCTCAGTTCTGCAATGGAATTCATCTTGGTGCCCATAGAATGAAATGAAGTAGATTTAAAGACCTATTCAACAATGTAACTTTTAGCTGTGTTGACTTTGGGGCAAAGTTCCATACAAAGTTGGGCATGGTCCTTTTGCATAAAACCAGCGTGACTCAGGCCACCGTAACCATGGCAATAAAAACAGAAAAAAGTTGATTCACCCATATACAGGATGTAAGTCTAATACGGGCGAAGCTCTTAACGGGTGTTAGTTTACGACATAATAAGTACATTCAAATAACTTTTACTTAAAATTAGAGCAACAAAATTTTCCATACAAAATAATTCAGCGCGCAATGTAGAGCAACATACGCGAGTTAAACACTCGTTGACAGCTACTTTCAAAAGCAGATGACCATAGACATATAAAATTGATAGACCGAGTCTATTTTATCTGTGGGTGACGCCGGCAATGCCTGTCAACGATCTTTGTTTGGGTATACTAGTGCACCTAAACCGCAAATAGTAAAAGTGATTAAAATAAAGCTTTTCATGTATATCTCTGTTCAATAAGTGCACGGAATGTGATAAAAGTGATGACTTGTGTGGTTCCAGGGTGTAAAAACCGCCAGGGTTACCTGAATGAACAAAATAAAGACATTACGTTTCACCGGCAATTTAGTTTTGACTTGAATTTTAAGATTTCGAACCTTATTAAGGTAAAAGTAACTGAAAATCTTATTCAATATTTGTTGTCGGATACATATGTGTAGTTTTGTGATTAAACCATTTGTATTTACATTCGTAATGTAATTATAAATAGTGGGATTCAAACATTTGTATCGCATACTGTGGTACTTAAGAGACCGATCGTGATATCGATAAATGTATTGATAGTCAACTCAAAAATGAATCGATGTTTTTAATGTCCAACAGGTTTCCACTGGACACTGAACAAAGGCTATTATGGGTCAAAAATATCAAAAAGGCAGACGACTGGTACCCTAAAGAGTATTCAAAAATATGCTCCGCACAATTTTAAGCTGTTGTTTCAGGCAAGGGTACGCGCATAAGTGATTACATTCTGACGTACTACCCACCATATTTGATAATCATCCAATGTCATGTCAACCAGCAAGTAAATTAAGTTTAGTTTAATAATGACGCTCATGTGATACTTGTCATGTCATACCAAAATTGTTAGGTATGCTTTAAGGAATGATAAGTCCATAAAACATGTTATAATGAGAGTTTTCTGAAATCACCAGGGCGGGAGCAGGTCCAGAAACTTGTCTAAATTCTATGTTTATAGTTTCTGGTTTAAATATTTTGTATGAGTTAAAAAAAATACATAAAAAAATTTGAACTTTATTTAAAAAAAAAAAAAAAAATTTACTCAGTCTTTCTTTGGGGCTAGATAATTGTGTTTCTTAGCGGGACCTTACGGCTAAGTGGCGCCAACTAGTGGCATACGTTTTAGGAAACCCTCATTATGACATTTTAATTAAAGAAAATATTTCGTTAACTTTGTGATTTTATTTTTATCCTAAAATGTAGATTTTGAAATCACGATCGAAGAAGATCGTGATTTTGAGTAGGAAATAAGGTTTATTCCTACTGTATTCGCTACCTAATTTGGTAAAAATATTATTATTGACGATAAAAGTATACGATTGAAGACTGGACATTTCATGTACATTTTATGAGTATATATTTAATCTGGACTAACAAAAATAAAAATAAAAACAAAAACTATACTATGCTAAACTAAGCCTACCTTAAGGACTACGGGGACCTAAACTATATGTACAAATGTCTCCCACATCGCTGTCACTGGGCAAAGTGCCCATAAGGCTGGCTGCGTTGCCTCGCTGAATGGCAATGCCAATTCGTTGGGCGAGGAACGAGCCAGCTCTAGGTTCACCCGAGGACCGGATGAGCAAATAACTTAATTTTTTAAAAAGTTTAATTGCTTCCGGTCCCCAGGGGCCAAGGGTCTCCACTGCGAACGGCGCAAATATGTAGCTGTCGCCTAATGCTGCATATTTGCGCCGCTTTGCAGCTTCAGCGGAGGCCGCAGCCCCGCCAGCCCTCGTCGACGTCGTGCCCAGGTGGGACGGCGCCAGGGTGTCCACACATGTGGCATCCCAGACTAAGGGCCGTCCTTGTTGCCAGGGCACGAGAGTCATCCCGTCGGGTCTCTTGCCGTCATCACGTACCAGGCCACAAGTCTCTAAAGTGGCCGGCACGCTGACGCTGACCAGAGCCCGACGGATGATGTCGTTAAGGCTAGCGTGGCGCGACAGGCGACCAGCGCTCTTTGAGCATGCCAGACCGTGGTGCCCCAGCCTGTCAACTATTGTGCCACAGAGGCAGCGATGTGGAACGACTAGGTTCGCCCCGAGTCGCAAGCCGACAGCAATACGGAAACTGTTAGACTGGACATCACTAATAGTAATGACATTTTATCTAGTCAGGTTGGTAGCATTGTTCAAGAAAATGGAGTCGTTGATGGAGTTCACGACCAAGTAGAGCTACTTTATTTGTCTCTTTTTCCTTATGGAATACGTCTTGAGATGGGGTGAAGGATGACAATAGTTTGTTCATGTATGTCTTAATACACGGAATCTTCCCTATATTTTATCTGTGCAGATGACATAACTGCCATGTCAACAATAACAAATGTTCGTACCTACATTGCTGCTCCGATAATATTAAAAAAAATCTGTGGGGTCATAATTAAGAGTAACTTTAAAAAGACCTTGTAATCCATGATTACACTAATGAATCCCATGCCTGGTTTAATTGATCGCCCGTATTAGATTTACACACTGTATATATCCTGTCAGAGATGGGGTCCAATTTCCGAATTTATTATTCTCCTCAATTTACCAGATTCCATTTTATAAGGAATTGTTTATGACCAAATTCTTATTTTTACATTTTCCAAATTTTCCACATTCTTTATTATTACAGTTAGAAATTATGCCAAGTATATATTTTACACATTCGTATATATAGTAGTAAACAAATATTTCCCATACTTGCGGCACATCACTAGCTCAGATCCATATAAGACCCGCCGAAACCTCGGTGATGACGTTTTTGACTTAACCCTTCGTATACGGCCAGTGAGAATTGGCCAATCAACTGGCCAAACCAAACCTTGGTATTTAAAACAATAAAACTAAATTCCAGCGCTATTTTTGCATCCGGGTGCTAACCGTTTCGGCTTTAACTTACTGTTTTTATTAAACCTTAGAAAATAGGAATAGAAAATAATTTATTCATGACACACATTAAAGGACGAAGTAAATATGACAGTATACAAAAGAAAACGAAAAGGTGCCACGAAATGGTCTCATCTCAGCATGTTGCTGATCTTCCGATGAGACCATTAAGTGAAAGATTCACGACGGGTAACATGACATAACATACAACACAACGCATAACAGTAATATATAAACAAGTACACTGTATTATATTATAAACAAACAACAACAAATAAATACGACTCCAATATAACTTCACAGGTCTGTCTACGAGGCCGCCTTAGCGGGAATAAAGCGCGCGGCCGAGGCCGGCGCGACTAAACCTGTGCTAGCCCTCCCTTCTGTGAAGACCTGGCCGAGGGCCCCTCTTGTGGCCTTGTTAGGAGCCCTGGAGGCCCTTTATGTGGTAAATATGATTGCACACATACATCATCAGCCTATGATAGTCGTAGGACGTAGGCCTCTCCTATTAACTATGCGTATAGACGCATTAGGAGGTAAATGCCCGTAATCGCCACGCTGGGCAAGAGGTTTGGCGATCACAGTAATGTGTCCACTATGATGACGCTGCTGCCCATCATCAATCTTTTATCAAATAATAATTATTTTTAATTAGTAATTTTTGTACAGAACTTCTATTTAATAAATTGAAAAGAACTTAACACAGTAGGTCATTTGGCAGTACTCAAACGTGACTTCACTTTTGAGTATTTCATATAAAATTCCATAGTGGTGATCGTTTTGACAGTTCGAAAAAAGATTTATTTATTTATTTATTTGTTTATAGGCTAGGTAACTGATTGTGAATTATTTCACTTATAGCCAACACAGTTTCGTTAAATAATATTAAATTCACATTCCAATAACTACCAAGCACAACTTTGTAATAACAGATAGAATATAATAATAAGTATTAATTTAACGCTACAAACTAAGGAGACTTATTACAAACTATTGAGATCATAAGAGATCGCTTAATAAGAAACAAACTTAACGACTAGACATATTCTTTAGAGATCGTACAAATTGGTTTAGGTTTAAACAAAAAATATCGACATCTTTACAAATTTTGTTATAGGAGGTACACATACGAGCTAAGGGGCTGTTTTGACTGGCATTATTACTGGCTATAGGTATTAGGAATTGTACAGGATTACGACATGGCTTGGGGTATACTCGAAATTGTAGATTGCTAACGCTGATTTGACTTGCCAGTTGCTTATTGTATGTGATTATTGTTCGCAGCCGATCCAAATCCGAGAGACATTCCCTTCGCAAGCTCACTCCCTGAAGGCTCTAGGAGTTTACGGAGAAGGAGTCTCCAATCTACCTGATGTTCTACGGGACGCTTGCGCACTGGAACAGGCCAGGTACCATAGACCATACTCTTGCTTATGGTCGCAGTTCTCCCTGAGGCTTTTAGCAGTTTACGGAGAAGGTGTCACCAATCTACCTGATGTTTTACGGGACGCCTGTGCACTGGAACAGGCCAGGTACCATAGACCATACTCTTGCTTATGGTCGCAGTTCTCCCTGAGGCTTTTAGCAGTTTACGGAGAAGGTGTCACCAATCTACCTGATGTTTTACGGGACGCCTGTGCACTGGAACAGGCCAGGTACCATAGACCATACTCTTGTTTATGGTCGCAGTTCTCCCTGAAGGCTCTAGTAGTTTACGGAGAAGGAGTCTCCAATCTACCTGACGTTCTACGTGACGCCTGCGCACTGGAACAGGCCAGGTACCATAGACCAGACTCTTGCTTATGGTCGCAGTTCTCCCTGAAGGCTCTAGGAGTTTATGGACAAGGAGTCTCCAATCTACCTGACGTTCTCCGAGACGCCTGCGCACTGGAACAGGCCAGGTACCATAGACCAGACTCTTGCTTATGGTCGCAGTTCTCCCTGAAGGCTCTAGGAGTTTATGGACAAGGAGTCTCCAATCTACCTGACGTTCTCCGAGACGCCTGCGCACTGGAACAGGCCAGGTACCATAGACCAGACTCTTGCTTATGGTCGCAGTTCTCCCTGAAGGCTCTAGGAGTTTATGGACAAGGAGTCTCCAATCTACCTGATGTTCTACGCGACGCCTGCGCACTGGAACAGGCCAGGTACCATAGACCATACTCTTGTTTATAAATAGTCGCAGTTCTCCCTGAAGGCTCTGGGAGTTTACGGAGAAGGTGTCTCCAATCTACCTGACGTTCTAAGAGATGCCTGCGCACTGGAACAGGCCAGGTACCATAGACCTTACTCTTGCTTATGGTCGCAGTTCTCCCTGAAGGCTCTAGGTGTTTACGGAGAAGGAGTCTCCAATCTACCTGACATTCTACGGGACGCATGCGCCCTGGAACAGGCCAGGTACCATAGACCCTGCGACCATATATAACATGGACGTCTAACGCCAGCTCAAAAATGCTCCCAGAATCAATTGTTCAATTGTGCCAAGATGGGCAGGA
Organism: Thaumatotibia leucotreta; assembly: GCA_025490895.1. Taxonomy (NCBI): domain Eukaryota; kingdom Metazoa; phylum Arthropoda; class Insecta; order Lepidoptera; family Tortricidae; genus Thaumatotibia; species Thaumatotibia leucotreta. The sequence continues at coordinate 49,095 of JALPQI010030990.1, forward strand.
CAGCGATTTTCTTAACGCTGCGCATATTTCGGCGCAATATCTTTGACAAATGTTTATAGAATACAGCCAATCAAAACTTTGATTCACAAGTATTTTTAAATGGCGGTTTAAGTTTTTATAGGTTGACATTGAAATTCATTGCCGTGGTGCATTGAAGTGGGGGTGACACTTGTCAACTAAAATTCAGGACCGTTTTTGTAAGGCAATTTAGTATGGCGTGCGGCTTCCATGTTTTATTTGTTCGTAGCATAGACCATACTCTTGTTTATGGCCGACATTTAACCCTTGAAATGTGGTCTGTCAAAAATGCACTACTATGTAAATAAACCTTGAAAATAAAATTCAAATTTCTAATTACTTGGTGACATCCTTTTACGGGTTAACTCATTGGAATCTTAGGCCATTGGAACCCTGTCAAAATGACAAGTAGTAAGAGATTTCTTATGATCTGATTTATAATGTCACTTGCTCAGGGCTCCAATTGGTTGACAGTACGTACCAAATAGACCAAAGATTGTTTACGGTCGCAGTTCAACCAATATTCCCTTTTACCATCAGGCCCCAATTTCACCACATTGACAAGTGCTACAATTGTAAATTTACTGTTTCTCCAATCTTGGTCGTCTATAGGCTACAGTTACCGCTTATCATCGGAAGGGCCGTGCGGCTGTTTGCCACCAACATAAAATGTAGTGCAGGAACTTAAATAAATCAGCAGTAAATAACTACTTTTTTGCGAAGCATAATTACAATTGTCACAAAAAACACGACAATTGTAGTGAAATTCCGACATATGCCGAACCTCATGTCAAGATTTAATGAAAATTGTACTAAAACTTGCGACAATTGTCACGGGTTTCGGAAAATATAAAGTAGTTTATTAACGATACAAAAACGTTATTAGTAATCATTTTATGTTGGTGGCAAACAAGCACATGGACCATCCGATAGTAAGCGGTAGCCGTAGCCTACGGAGGCCTGTGACGTCAGGAACAGTGATATTTTACAATTGTCACACTTGTAATTATGGTGAAATAGACCACAGGCCGTCTGGTCAATGAGTCATGAAGTACCTATCTAATATAGCTATTTGCTCACGTAGGTCTATGTAATTTTAAACAGTCCAGCTTACCTGTGTCCTAATTAAGGCTGAGCTCACTGGATGCGTGTGCAACATGAAATGATACATTAGATGGATATTTCTTATACAGTTTGACAGGTGTCTCACGATCAAGAGTAAAATTATGGGTTTCCAAGAAGCCCAATATTTTGATATGGCTGTGACAACTCACAAAATCATAAGAGTCCAAATGACACATCGCTTGCAAGTCACGCACACCTGTAAACTTACACGCAAGCGGTGTCATCTACTATGAGACTTCATATGATACAACGCGCACGTTATACGCACGCATCCGGTGTGTTTCTATCTATAAAACATACAATTTTCAGAGGAGTATCCCGCGACATCGGCGGCGCGGACCCCGAACGTATGACGCCGCTTCGCGTCGCCGAATACGTTCGCGGCGCATTCGGTGCGAGCGTGCGTGTTCGCGTGCTCGACGACCAGGCCGCGCTCGCCAGCGAATACCCGCTGTTTGAGGCCGTTAATAGGGCCGCTAGCCAGGTGCCCAGACATAGGGGTAAGATTATACGGATATGTAACTAAATTATAAGCTATAAGTCTGAGTTAAAAGAAATTCTCGCCATAAAATTGGGGTCGAGGGGTCAAATGTCACTTTTCTATACGGAGGGACAATTCGGGACATTGAAGGGACTGACATATGTCCCTTCAATTCGAATTGTCCCTCCGTATAGAATACCCGCTGTTTGAGGCCGTCAATAGGGCCGCTAGCCAAGTGCCGAGACATAGGGGTAAGAATATACGGATATGTAACTAAATTACAAGCTATAAGTCTGAATTAAAAGAAATTCTCGACATAAAATTGGGGTCGAGGGGTCAAATGTCCCTCCGTATAGAATACCCGCTGTTTGAGGCCGTCAATAGGGCCGCTAGCCAAGTGCCGAGACATAGGGGTAAGATTATACGGATATGTAACTAAATTACAAGCTATAAGTCTGACACAAAAGAAATTCTCGACATAAAATTGGGGTCGAGGGGTCAAATGTCACTTTTCTATACGGAGGGACAATTCGGGACATTGAAGGAACTGACATATGTCCCTTCAATGTCCTGAATTGTCCCTCCGTATACAATACCCGCTGTTTGAGGCGGTCAATAGGGCCGCTAGCCAGGTGCCGAGACATAGGGGTAAGATTATTGAAATTGAAATTGAAATTGAAATAATTTATTTCAGACCGTGGTCCATATTTTGTTAGTAGGTATACAAAGTAATAATATTAATAATAAAATGGGTTAGTGTGGTACAAACAAAAATAAAAAAATAAAATTAAAAACTAAAATTAAAAACTACGGGAGTTGCAGACCAGACTGGGCTTACCATGGAGCTGCATCCAGTGTTTTTGGAAAGGACAGTCCGGCCTGCCGCTCACAATGGACAGGATGCTATTAGTGCTGCCGCGCACACGTCTCGCCAGGGATGCGGCCCGCTTGCGTATAATCGCGTGGAAACCATCCGTGCGCGCCTTCGCAAACATACCGGACGCACTGCAGTGTCGCGGCAGCCCCAATAACATCCTGAACGCATTGTTATACTGAACCCTAATAATGTTCAGTGTTTTCTGAGTAAACTTCACCCACAGGCTGCACGTGTAGAAGTTTTGGCAGAAAGCTTTAAAAAGCAAGATTTTAACATCTTTTGTACACCGTGCAAACCTGCGGGCGAGCATGTTACTTCTAACAGCTAAAGCTCTTCTCTCCCTTTCAACGTCTACTCCATCCGATAAGTCATCGGTCAGCCAGTTTATACGGATATGTAACTAAATTACAAGCTATAAGTCTGAATTAAAAGAAATTCTCGCCATGAAATTGGGGTCGAAGGGTCAAATGTCACTTTTCCTCATGGAGGGACCAAAGGTGAATTTTTGCAAAAAAACTCGCCATAAAATTAAGGTACTCTCATCTTTGATGATAGAACAGATCAAAATTCCACTTTTCTTTTATTACGAGGTGTCAAATGTCCCTCCGTATAGAATACCCGCTGTTTGAGGCGGTCAATAGGGCCGCTAGCCAGGTGCCGAGACATAGGGGTAAGATTATACGGATATGTAACTAAATTATAAGCTATAAGTCTGAATTAAAAGGAATACCCGCTGTTTGAGGCGGTCAATAGGGCCGCTAGCCAGGTGCCGAGACATAGGGGTAAGATTATACGGATATGTAACTAAATTATAAGCTATAAGTCTGAATTAAAAGGAATACCCGCTGTTTGAGGCGGTCAATAGGGCCGCTAGCCAGGTGCCGAGACATAGGGGTAAGATTATACGGATATGTAACTAAATTATAAGCTATAAGTCTGAATTAAAAGGAATACCCGCTGTTTGAGGCCGTCAATAGGGCCGCTAGCCAAGTGCCGAGACATAGGGGTAAGATTATAAGGATATGTAACTAAATTATAAGCTATAAGTCTGAATTAAAAGGAATACCCGCTGTTTGAGGCCGTCAATAGGGCCGCTAGCCAAGTGCCGAGACATAGGGGTAAGATTATACGGATATGTAACTAAATTAGAAGCTATAAGTCTGAATTAAAAGGAATACCCGCTGTTTGAGGCGGTCAATAGGGCCGCTAGCCAAGTGCCGAGATATAGGGGTAAGATTATACGGATATGTAAATAAAAAATAAGCTATAAGTCTGAGTTAAAAGAAATTCTCGCCATAAAATTGGGGTAAGGAGTCATCATCATCAGCCTATGATAGTCCACTGCTGGACGTAGGTCTCTCCTATTAAATATGCGTATAGACGCATTAGGAAGTAAATGCCCCAAGCGGATTGGCGATCGCAGTAATGTGTCCACTATGATGACGCTGCTGCCCGTCATCAATCTTTAATTAAATATGGTCAGTGATACTTCAATCCTTTAGTCGACTCTTACGGCACCCGCAGAAGGAGTTGAGGTGGTGACAAATATATTCTTACTGCCGTCACCACACGAGGATACAAGGGGTCAAATGTCACATTTATTCAGGAACCATTTTTCTTCTTACCCCCTACCGCTAACCAGATGCCGAAACATAGGGGTAAAATTCTACGAATATGTAGCTAAATGACATGTGTTTGAATAAATTGTCACAATAAAATTGTTACAGACTTTTATTGAGTTAAACTTGAAAATTGGTCACTACTACTCCGATTTGAGAGTATCTTTAATGCTAAAAGGGATCAAAATTCCACTTTTCTTGTACTACGAAGGGTCAAATGTCAGTTTTCTATAGAGAGAGACGGTTGGGGACATTGGTGAAACATTTGTCAAACTCATATCATACAACAAAGTTGTGTAATACCAAAAAACGTGTAAAATATTTTACATTTTTTACATTATTATCTTGTGACTATATTTATCCTTGTTAAGGCCCACCATACTATTTTCGTTAGATCGTATTTTGAACCTTGCTACGTAAGAAATAGTACGAAGTTTTCTTTGTTTGTAAAATCAATCAAACAAGCGACTTTATTGAGATTATGAAAGGTAATTTCATTGAAGTTGAGTGTACATTGGCCCTTACGAGATTAAGTTGAGTGTTGTTTCAGGTTGTATCATCTTCTTAGACTACGAACCGGAAAACTATGAGGAAACGGTCATGCTGGTTGGCAAGGTATGACATTGATTTCACATTATTTAGCTTTTATTTTATTTTACAATGCATATGCTCAGAAAGTGCTCTTTTTAAGGATAAACTTATGCTGAGAAAGTGATATTTATGTGGAATGACTTTTCATAATACTTTTCCGCACGGCCTAGTTAGTACTGCCGAGATAGTCTGATTTTCCTCGCATAGTGCATTTGTAAAATGTTGTATGATACACATGTTGAAATGTAGGCTTTTTTCTAACTTGTGTCGTAATATTCACGGACACTCGTCCTGAAAAATGCCCGCTTTCCACGCTTGTATCATAAAGAACTATTTCATATTTTATGATCTGTCAGTCCACACGGAAAAGTATCTTGTCACGGTGCTTAAAAGGGACTTTATTTAATAACACCATAAGGTCTATTTTAAGTGTCGTGACAAAGTACCTTTCCATGTGCACTCAGCACTGACACTTATTAATCTTATTATGACTGCAAATCTCGATTATTGTGTTAGAGCTGTAACGAGCATTTGACCCCTCTACGACATTTTTTGTTGTTTTATTTTGACATTGCTTGTAACTTTTTATTGAATGCATAAGTAAAGTAACACCCTTATTCTTAACTGCCTCCTAACACTTAACAATCAGCTAAGGGAGCGTTCAAGTATTACGTAACGCAATTTTGACTCCCCCACTTCCTCTTGTATCGCACCGTAACGTTCTTCTGTACCCCCTTCTCTAAGCGTTACGTAACACTCAAATGACCATTTTTACCCTAAGGGTCTCACCAAACCAATCGACGCGGAGTCGGCTTTCGCCGAGTGTTTTACACCACACTATTCGCATTTAGCCGATCGACCGTCTTCGCGGTTGTACACCTGCGTTAAGCAGTCTCACCCTCCTTATGGCCGTAGAAACGCTCGATCGGCTGCGATTTGCTACCGCAACAGTTGTAAAGCGGCGGTCGGCTCTCCCGTGCTCCGTCCTGCCGTCGAGACGTCAGACAGCACGCGTACAGCCGCTGAGTCCGACGAACAGATAGATAGGGCAGCGGGTGATCGGCAATCGTGAATCTCATTTTTGGAAACTAGTTGTTAGTAACTAGTTTGAAATTGAACAGACGTGTATGATTACGACAGTATTACTTCGTGTTGTCAGATCTATTGCAGATTTTAATGTGGGTAATAATTCAAATGAATAAATACAAACGCATCAGTAGCTACTTCGGCCGTCATCGGCTCTTTTCGACCGTCGTCAGCTATGTTCGGCCGTCGAAGACGCTGAACGGCTTCCGCCAGCTCTGACCGGTTCTTATCGTAGGTACTCGGCCGTGATCGGAGCCGTTCAACTCTTTTCGGCACCGTACGGCGGTATTAGGAGATTTACGAATGCGAACGTGTGCGTTAGGCTGCAAACGGGGTCGTACGAATGCGAACAGCTTTACGGCAAAACGCCGTTTTCCCGTCGAAAGACGTCGTTTCGCGTGGGCCGAGCCGATTTACGATGTCCTCGCTCTTATTGCGTTGACATAAAGCTTTTCCGTACGCGATTAGCCGAAACGGCGTTGACTAGTTTGGTGAGACCCTAAAGTCGCAAAAGGTTATGTTATAGTTTTTATCCTTGGTATAAATTTAATTGAATTTGCGGTAATCGGATTCCCCGTGAAACGTAACTGAAAAGGGTTGCCAATTTGGGAGTTTTGATTTCCTAGTTTTTTACTTAAAAAAAATAACAATGTTTTGTAACGTGTTGTAAGGAAGACCCAACTCTCGCCTCCCCTCAAAATTGCATTACGTAATACTTGAATGCCCCCTAAGAATTTTTAGCCTCTTTCACTCTTGAGGGCATATTGATAAGATCGAAAGGGACAAACAATAGGGGAGACCGGGGCAAAACGGGATAGTTAAGAGAAAAATCGACTGATTATAAAAATTATAATGTTTATTAAAAATCTCTTACAACAAAAGCAACACTTGTAGTTTTAGCAAACATATATTTTATCTTTTATGGCACTAAATCACTTGTTATTTTTGCAATTAGGAACTGTTTGTTACGTGTCGAATATCCCGTTTTGCCCCATCGTTGGGGCAAAGTGGGAAACGCTATGGGGCAAAACGAGTACACCTTTAATCGGGTTGGCAACCTTCACTAATGTGTGCCTCTTCATCATCAGAATTATCAGCACATCGAGCCTTTCCCACCCGTCGTTCTAAGGTTAACTTGGGCACGTTATATGCAGCTGAAGCTCGAAGAAACCCATTATCTCTGAAAGCACTGCTCTTACTGCTTTTCTCATATCGTCCTCTTCCCATGTTTGACGTTCTGTCTTACGCTTGTAATTTCGTACCATTTTAACTGCAAACAAATATAAAACAGAAATTATCAATGTACTATTTACACATATGGGGCAAAACGGGATAGTATCCCATTTTACCCCGACCATTTTGCCCCGACGGACAGATTTTACAAAAATATCAACAGTTCTAACCTGCGAAATAATTGTTCGTAAAAGCAACCTAAATTCGTTAGTTTTACACTGATGCAACATGTATATAGTAAGGAATAACTATAGCACTGATATTTACCTTTATGCCCATCGATCAAAACCAAAGAACTTCTTAGCAAATCACCAAAAATCTGTTTTTTCTTGCTGCTCAACCAAAACAGGTAGTGACACGCACCCGCCGCTTTGACTCGTGTGAGGCGACTAAAGTTGTCGCGAATGGCGCTGTGTCGCGCTCTATTGCGCGCACCAGTTACGCACACAAGTACATTTCCCGTTCTGCCCCGAGCTTCGTTTTGCCCCGGTCTCCCCTACTTAGCAGCTTAATAAGTTATTTCATTTCATTTATGATTTTTATGAATGTTAGCAGACGTATGAGTAAAGAGGTTTAGCTTTAATTTATGTTGTGTTATGATTTATCCGTGAAAAATCTAAGAAAAAACCTCAAGCACTTCATCTATATTGAATTATCGTCAGGGGGTGACTTACGACACGGGCGGCTGCGACATAAAGGCGGGAGGTGTGATGGCGGGCATGTCACGTGACAAGTGCGGCGCCGCGGCCGTGGCTGGATTCCTCAAGGTAATATACAAATATAAATATAAATTTATTTATTTACCAAAGAGCTAACTACTACATCAAAGTTAATTATAATAACAACAGAGATTATGAGATAATAAAATATAGTAAATAGGTAGATTAGTGTGAGGCATTACCAGAAGACAATGACATTAAATAATACCTAAATGGACGCACAGAGCCAAACAAAAAAAACCAAGAAAAGTGGCACTAAAAGTCATTTCTATCATGTTTCAGTTGAAGCTAATAACGCTCACTTACAATAAACTATAATAAAAAAAAACTCAAAGAATAAAAAACTGTGAAGTGAGCAATAAGTGTCAAATTTGCGAACAACACCGCAAAATAGTAGAAACTTTTTATGTTTAAGGAATAATGATGCTATACCGTAAGGTGACCAAATGTCAACTGTCAGAACTGAATAGCGGAGCAAAAGGACCGCAATATTTACTTCTGCAGCCCATTTTTTGGGGCCATTTTTTTGAGCTGTTTGGGGGATCCACTTATATATTCTAAATCAATGCCAGAAGAAGATTAATACAATTGAAAGATATAGCATTTACATTTAGATTTCAAAAAATGTATTGTAAAATGTTGTATGATACATATGTTGAAATATAGGCTTTACACACTCGTGTCATAATTGTCATAAATTAACTATAAGGTTAGAGCATTGGTTTCCGAGATACAGGCTCGGCCTAGTTCGGGAACCGCTGTCAATTTTTATTATGTAATGTATCTATTTTGTTTCAATAAACTTTTTTCATTTTTCATCATTTCTAAGTAGTTCCAATCTAATGGCCAAGGTCACCCTGTATTTTAAGCTCAGGTGGCAATTTTTTGCTGGTGGTAGACCTTCGTGTAGGGTCCGCCCGGATAGCTACCACCGTCTTACCCGTTAACCTGCCGCTAAATAGTTGGTACTGTGTTCCGGTTTGGGGGTAAGATAGCCGGTGTAATTACTGGCATAGAGGCAATCCATCTAAGTCCTCAGGGTAGGCAGCGCATAGGCGATTTTTGGGTCCATCAGCAGTGGCGTGCACAGGGTTTTTAGTTAGGGTAGGCAATTTTTTTTTATCAGAGCAACAAACAATATTGACCATCGCATTGCAATCTCACAAGTGGATAGACTTGAGTAAAGTAAAAGAGTCTAGGTATAGCTTGCGACAATAACTAAGTCTTATATCTCGACCGCCGACTTTTGTTAACTTCCTAATGCTTTTCATGTTTTCTAAAGAAGAGTGAAAGGTTTTTAAATATGCGTAGCATTAATCATCGGTGAATTCGAAATATAAGTACAGTGAAATAGCTAAAATACAATGTTCATTCATTAATGTTATAAGTACAATTTCCGAGTTTATAATCGAGAAATCGATAAACGAGAATACATCGACTTTTGAAATAATTACACGTACCTGTGCTAACTTCTTTCGTTTTATTGTTAACTTGCTAAATCCGCCGAAAATCAACTTCGTAGACACGCTAGACAATAGACATACAGCAGTGGATGCTGACTTCCACTAACAAGATATTTTTTTTTTTATTCGGATATGAAACAAACAGTCATACAAAAAATATTCATACAATTTTTTCACTTAAACTAGACCTATAGTTTCCATTATTTACGATATTCACAATTTATTCTCATAGCATAATTCAGTCACGCACAGTCACAAGTTACAACACTTAAATGAAAATAAACGTAAAAAAATCGCTCAGAACCGAACTGTATTAATATAAAAATGAATGAATTTTGTTTTGATAGATTTTCTACTGATTAACCTCAAACCTGCGTCGCAAAAATCAAAACCGACTGTTTGTAAACAAATAAACCTGACAGAATGTAATGCCTCTCACTTCAAGTAAAAATCGCAGCGTAGGAGAGTTCTTAAAATTAGTCGTATTACATCTCGAGGCTCGGTTAGTCAGAGAGAGACCGACATTGGCCGTCCCTCTCGCACGTATGGTGCCTAGGCGTAGCCTATTATTTTGATTGTGTGCGTATATTTTCTATCTTCGTGTGCACTGGGCAAAAATATGTATATAGTTCTCGGACATGTCTACACAAACGCACTGTGTGAGTGTGTGTGTTTTTGTAGGCTCCGATCGCCGTTGCCTTACTCCAGCCCAGATGGGGCTTGGGCAGCCGCGCGCTAGGCTAGCTAGCGCGCGCGCAAATTTAAATCGCCGCGAGCTCCGTTAATATAAATATTTATGTGGATTTCTTTCAGAAAACATGACAAATTATTATAATGAAGACGAAAATGTATAATATACTTTTTCGTCTACATATTATGTAGATGCAGTTCTGCTAGGGTAGGCAGTGCCTATTTGCCTATATGGAGTGCACGCCACGTCCATCAGGCCCCAATCTCTCCACGTTGACAAGTGCTAGAATTGTAAATTTACTGTTTCTCCAATCGGGGGCGTGTATAGGCTACAGATACAGCTTACCATCGGAAGGGTCGTGCGTTTGTTTGCCACCAACATAAAATGTAGTTCAGGAACTCCAAGAAATCAGTTGTAAATAACTACTTTTTTGTGGAGTATACATACAATTGTCACAAAAAACCTTCAAAAAACACGACAATTGTAGCGAAATTCCAACATAAACCGAACATCATGTCAAGATTTTATTAAAATTGTACTAAACCTTGCGACAATTGTCACGGGTTTCGTAAAATAAAAAGTAGTTTATTAACGATATAATAACGTTGTTAGTAATAATTTTATGTTGGTGGTAAACAAGTACATAGATCGTCCGATAGTAAGCGGTAGCCGTAGCCTATGGAGACCTGTGACGTCAGTAACAGTGATATTTTACAATAGGGATGATGACTGGCAAATCAAATCAGCATCTTTTTTCGAACTGTCAAAACGATCACCTCTATGGAATTTTATATGAAATACTCAAAAGTGACGTCACGTTTGAGTACTGCCAAATGACCTACTCTTTTAAGTTCTTTTCAATTTATTAAATAGAAGTTCTGAACAAAAATTACTGCAATCTACATCTTAGTAATAATTTCTTTGTGTATTATATCGTGCATAATGTTAAATAATTTATTTTAACTGCAGTCATCATCCCTATTGTCACACTTGTAATTATGGTAAAATAGGCCACAGGTAGGCTGAGAGCTCAGTTGTCTACCTTCGTCACATAAAAAAAACAAACTAATTTCAATTTCACCATCCATTACAGGCCTGCGAGCTCCTAAAGCCGCACCTCCGCGTATCGGCCGCGTTGTGTATGGTGCGCAACTCTGTAGGGTCGGAGGCCTACGTGGCAGACGAACTTATCCGCTGTCGCCGCGGACTGGCGGTTCGAGTGGGTAATACGGACGCCGAGGGACGGATGGTGATGGCTGATGTGCTGGATGAGGTGAGGGAATGAGGTGAAAGTTACCTCAAAATGAGGTAACAGTTACTTCGGGTTCGGAATGACGTAAGGTTTATCTCAAAGTGAGGTAAGAGTTAACTCAAAATGAGGTAACTGTTACTTCAGAATGAGGTAAGATTTACTGCTGACTGAGGTAAGAGTTACCTCAAAATGAGGTAACTGTTACTTCGGAATGAGGTAAGGTTTATCTCAAAATGAGGTAAGAGTTACCTCAAAATGAGGTAACAGTTACTTCGGAATCAGGTAAGATTTACCTCCGAATGAGGTAAGAATTACCTCAAAATGAGGTAACAGTTACTACTGAATTAGGTAAGAGTTACTTCAACATAGGATAAGAGTTACCACAAAAGTGAAGTAAGAGTAGTTACCTCAAAGTGAGGTAAGAGTTACCTCAAAAATTAATCCAGTTTATTTAAAAAAAGGGCAGAGCTACCGTAAATTTGAGGGAGCACAATTTCAAAACCTGCTTGGGTGAATATTTGAGAGTTTAAACCGTTTAATTTTGGTGGCATGATTTTTGGCGAAGTTTCTAAACGTCTCAATGTTATACTACGTCATTTGTATACGGTACCGTGCCTCCTACAAATGACAAAGTAACACATTGTAACGATAAGAAACTAGGCGGTTGAAACGCTCAGATATTCACCCGCTTGCGTTTTTTTTTTTAGTAAACATGTAAGGATCGTATGTCACACTTCTATTTCATGTGGTACTACAAAATAATAAATTAGAAAATAATTATATCATGGTGTTTTATTATTTTCATACAAATACTTATAAACTATTATTTATTTGGAGATTCCGTGTTCGAATCCCGGCGAGGGCATTATTTGTGTATTTATTTATCACAAATATTTGTTCCTTGGTTGTGGCTGTCTATGTATTTAAGTACCTATATGTATCTATCTTATTACATATATCATGCCTCAGCCTGGTACCCACATCACAAGCCTTAATTGAGCTTACCGTGGGACTAGGTCGATTTGTGTAAAGATGTCTAAAAATATTTATTTATTTATTTTGTTTATTTATTTATTTTAAGAAATATAACTCCTTTCCATCTATTCAACTACATTTTCGTTATCAAACTTCAAAATCATCCCTATTCCAGATGCGCGAAAAAGCCGAAACGGCTCGTAACCCCCACATATACACCGTGGCCACCCTCACCGGGCACGCCGTACGGGCTGTCGGTCCCGCCTACACCATCGTCATGGACAACCATGCTGCCAGGTAGTATTACAATTATATAATATAAGATATAAGTTGACATCCGAATTTTGAAATCATCATCATTATCATCATCATATCAGCCGAAAGACGTCCACTGCTGAACATAGGCCTCCCCCAAAGATTGCCACAATTTGAAATGTGTTATCGAATTTAATTTAATTTAATTTAATTTTTGTTTTCATTTTAATATTTTAATTTTAAAGTTATAGGTTTACGTTGACATTTTTACATATTTTTTATTTATTTTTTATTTTTATTATTGAATTATTGTACACATTTTAAAATTTACATAATATTATTAATAATTAACATTAATTTAGTTATAATTTTAAACCGCATGGCTACCTCATATGTTTGTACGTCTGCATGCAGGCTGAATACACTGGACAACATTATTGTAACAACTCAAGAACTGTATTCTGAACAATAAATTCTTTGACTTTGATAGATACTGTGAGTGACAAGTAATAGTCGTATATTGTCACGGTGAGGATCTGGGCTTATATAATTGAGAATAATTAAAGTCACAGATACGTGCAAAATTAATATATTTGACTAATGATGATGATTGTCGCAATGGGGTAGGTTCTACGGAAATTTTCAAATTCACACGCTAAGTCCCGTCTACTTTGCGGTTAGGTCCTCTCGCCTGGTAAGTGCCGTCGGTGGTGTGAGCGGGTGAGTTCTGTGGCCGACTGTACTGGTATGGCAGCCCCGGGGGTGACGACGCGGCAGGAACGTGGACCGGCGAGAGTGACGAGAGCCAGGAATTAATAACCCGAACGTTGGACCCTGGAACGCGTCGACCGAGAGAATAAGTAATTACCCGGTTACGTGATTTATGAACACCCCGGCATAAGGCAGAAAAAGGGAAAGCACCTATAATGTAGAAGTGATGCGTGGATGTTCACAATCAGAATCGGAGATTACAAGTTGGACAAAATGTGCAGTTAATTAAAAAGTCAAAAAAATGAGGGTGGAAATAATTTCTGATGCAATACTGTTACAACAGCGTGATTGTGCAAAATCAAGTAATGAATTCAGATAAGTAGTTACATTTTGGTTCAGATCTAGGCTATAGTTATCAAAACAGCGTTCGTTACAATCATAGAAAAGCACTAAAGTTTTCTTAATGTCTAATTAGCAACATTTAACTATATTTGCGTGAATAAATTTACCACTTACCCAATTTGGGGTTTTCCACACTCGCGTTATTGTGAAACTTTTAATAATAAAATCTTCCGAGGAACGTAAGAGACGACACTTAACAAATTACGGTTACGATTTCCACCAGTAGGTACGTATTAGAGACCGAATATGTGTGACGTGCGTTCAATCACGGAAGAAGATTTGAAGTGTCGGACAGCGATGCACAATGCAACTGACCATAGGATAACAATAGGACTCGATACCGTGGGCGCTAAAATGTTGCATGCGAATGGATCGGGGAGCGCTAAGACGGCGCCGACGAGTATTGCGTTAGTTTTTATTGTTTTATAATATGATTTTAATTGTAATTACATAAGAATTGTAGTTAGTAAGACTAGTTTTAAGTAGTATTTATTAATTTTGTAATATATTTTTAATAATAATAGATTTAAGTAACGTATAACGTTACATATACCCGCCTCGTCTGGGGAAGGGTTTTGTTCTTAAACGAAACCCGTGTCTTACCATCTCTAGCATTTACACTTTCATTCTATTCCATACATACATTCTTTCATTCAACTCACTCAATAAAACAGCAACAACCTTTAATTTATCGCTGTTGATGCATACATTCATAAGTTTGAGGCATCAGCTGACATAGCTTGTGACTCATGCTAGAAACTAGTTATTATCGCGGATAAGTATGTTTATCTATTTTTACAAAGTTTGAAGTCTTTTATATGCCAGGCTCCGATATTTCTGCCTGCCATATCTTCCAAAATGTAAACTAAAGGTGACCGCTTTTCAACAATTTTGCATTGTAAATATTTTGGTGCTAATTTCTTGCTGAAATATTTATCCTTATCACTAAGAACGTAAGTTCGTTTAAATACTATATCTCCTACGTTATATTCTGCTGATTTCCTTCGAAGATTGTAATGCATAGTATTCTTTACATGTGCATTCCACAGAGAAGCTTGCACATCATTGAATACCGAAGCCAGGCATCCCAGATTCTCAGCATAAATATCGCAGGGCAAAAACAAAACTTCGTCACCTAAATCTGCGTCTGTATAGTGTGAACCACAAGTGACCAACTCCCTACCGTGGACTAAGAAGGACGGGGAGAAATTTGTTACCTCGTTCACGGAATTGTTCATCGCAAATTGTATTTTTGGGATAAAAGTGTCCCAGGATCTGTGGTCGTTACCTACGAATGCGGAAAGACAGGTGATAAGAGTCTTGTTAAAACGTTCCACTAAATTTATTTGCGGACAATGTTTTGGCGTGTAATAAACGTTAGGAACCTTATACCTTTTAAATAAAGCGTCCGTGACAGAGCTAACAAATTGGCTGCCGTTGTCCAAGAAAATGGTTTGTGGTATACCGTAGACTAAGAAAATGTCGTCCTCCAATACTTTGACAACTGCGTCTGCAGTAGCACAACGGAGAGGAAATATGTTACAATACTTTGTAAAACAACATGTCACTACAAGTATATAACTATTCTGTTTGTGAGTGACCGGAAGTGGACCTACAAAATCAATTGAGATCATTTGATGGGGGCGACTGCACTGCTTAGGGCGTCCCATTTCTCCCAATATAGTGTGATTTTGTGACTTGTAAACCAGACATACTGAACAAGAGTTGACAAACTGAACCACGTGCTGATGCATGCCGGGCCAATAGTATGACAATGAGAGCCGTTTGTATGTTTTAAATATACCGAGATGTCCGGAAGTTGGCTCCGAGTGGTTCTCAGTTATGACCTTGTCACGAAATTCGCTGGGAACAACCTCCTTCCACGCAAACTCCGCGGTCAGCTGCATTATATTTTTGGAAAGTCTATATAAGGAATTATTTTTTATTACGAAGTTTGGATAATTATTTGGAGAATTTAGAACACCGTTATAATTTTTTATGAACCATTCATCCTTCGTAATGGATATGGTGTTTGCAAGCGAGATGGCAGAAATCGGAACTGCGCGTGACAGAGCGTCCGGAATTACGTTATCAACGCCACGTCGATGCTTGATTTCGAAGTTGAAAGCACTTAGACGGACACCCCAACGCGCAAGCCTGCCAGTAGGATTCTCCAGAGACAAAAACCATTTTAAAGCAGAATGGTCGGTGTAAAGTGTGAACTTATGGCCATTCTCTAAATAGCAGCGCCAATGCTCGAGTGCTACAATTGCACTAAGAGTCTCTCTCTCTGTAATGCTGTAGTTTTTTTCGGCACCGGTGAGAGCTCGGCTCATATAGGCCACTGGATGCTCCTTCCCGTCTATTGTCTGCGTCAGCATAGCCCCAACGCCATAGTTACTAGCATCAACATGAACTTCGAAGGGCTTCGAGTAATCTGGGCAAGCAAGGACTGGCGCAGAAACTAGGGCGTCCTTCAGAGCATTGAATGCCTTTTCAGCCTCAGGCGTCCACTTAAACGGCGGTGCTTTCTTGCCATTCGAGGTCAAATTGTTAAGCGGGCCAGCCACGGTACTGAAGTTGGGAACGAAACGTCGGTACCAGGTTGCCGTACCGAGAAAGCGTTTCAGTTCAGTCTTACTTGTTGGGGCAGGAAAGTTTAAAATGGCATCTACTTTATTAGGGTCCGTACGTAGACCATGAGAATCAACAACGTAGCCTAGATATTTTAATTCACTACGGAAGAATTTACATTTTTCAAAATTTACGGTTAAATTAGCCGACTTAAGCTTCTCTAAAACGCGTAATAAACGAGAGACGTGTTCTTCGAAGGTCGAGCTAATGATGATTATGTCGTCAAGGTAGGCGAAAGTTTTAAGTTCCATGTCTCCAAACAACAAATCTACTAGACGCTGCTGTGTCGCAGGAGCATTGGTAAGACCAAAAGCGGTGGTTTTAAATCTTAGAGTTCCGCGGCCGGGAACATAAAAAGCTGTCTTATCACGATCCGAAGGTTCTATGGGGATCTGCCAAAAAGCCTTAGAAAGGTCAATGCTGGACAAGTACTTTGCGTCTCGAAGATTATCTAAGATTTCCGAGACGTAGGGCAAATTATACGCGTCACGCTTAGTCACGGCATTGAGTTTCCGACTATCAAGGCAGAACCTAGGTTGTCCATTTTTTTTCGTCACTATGAGTACAGGAGAGGACCACGCACTCTCACATGGTTCGACAACATCTAATGACAGCATTTCGTCGACCTGCTCCACCAGGATGCGCTGTTTTTCGGGTGACATCCTGTAATAACGCTGCCTTATGGGTTGGGCATCACCAGTATCGATTTTGTGCGTGATTAGGTTTGTCCTGCCTAAACCTTTCTCCTCTAATGATATTGATTTAAATTGGGCTATGATGTTATCAGCAATAGATTTCTGTGAATCTACTAAATTTTCATAGGAGTTAATACAAGATTTAGGGTTAGACATTTTTAACTCATCAATAGGGTTTTCTGATAGTTTTATACTGCATACGTATTTGGGCAAAATATTAAATGCACGCCAAAAGTCTATTCCTAATAAGATGGATGTAGGGTCTTCAGGGACAACATATGCTTTTATAACATGGAACTGCCCTTCAAAAGTAATGGGTAAATTCATGTACCCGATGCAATTTAGAGGGTGATTGCCAGCCGCTGTTAAAGGAGGAAGGGCACCCTTATGTAAGGAGCAGTCGATTAGATCGAGATGTGCATTGTTCCCGATGACAGTTACTTCAGCCCCAGAATCTAACAAAGCGCAAGCGTCAATCTCATTTATTTTAATATTAACATAAGCTCTAGAATCAAATAGGGGTTTTTTCTGCAGAATTGTCGAAATTCGATAAGTAGATGAGAATGTTTTAATAAACGAAAGCCAAGAGTCCCAATCTTGCTTATCAAAATAACGACAACTCCGCTCGCCTAGTTTTTTGTATTTTTATTTTTATTACAAACCGGACAGTCGGGTGTTTTGACATCTTTCATGCCGCATTTGAAACAAAACACGTCCCTACTAGCTTGACATTGCCGAATGTGATGCGTGTTGTTACGACATCTTGGACAGTATGGTTGTTGTTTATTATCTCGAGCTGTAATTGTATGTATGTAATTTTGTTGTTGTGATTTGTTGTTGTTTCCATTATAATTTGCATTTTTTGAATAACCTGCCATGCCCTTGTTATAATTATTGTTGTATGAGAAATTTTGTTTATTATATGTTACATATTTATTAGTACTTTTAATTGATTCCCTAGTGTACGCAAATTCAGGTGCAACTGTGTCGGAGGTCACTCTTGGTGGCTCCTGAAATTGTGTGTGACGAGAATGATAAGTCTCATAATTACGACACAGTGAGCGTAAGGAATCTATAGTTTTGATTTCCGTGGAAGATGCCGCAAGTGTGCTTGCGTAGCATGGCCTAATATTGTGGAGTAGGATTTCTAATTGTTCAGCTTCGCTCGGGGTTGTGGAAAGACGGGAGAACATACCACTCATAATTGACAGATAAACTGTAATATTCTCATGTTCACCCTGAGTGCGCGAGCGAATCTCCGAAGTAAGCCTATAATCAAAATTTGATTGATCGAAATCCTCTTTTAATTTCGCTGCGAGTTCTGGCCAGGTTGAAATTTTATCCCGAACCGAACGAAACCAATGAAGTGCGTTGTCTTGAAATATTTCGGTTGCAAAAGCTAAGATTTTTGTTGATGAAATATTACGTGCAACCATAATTTCGTCAACGCGCTGTATAAATGAGCGAACGCAAGTTTTCCCGTTAAACTTTAGTTTACTCAGGTCAGCTACAGTGCGATCGCATGTCACCGAAATCAAATTTTGGACTTCCGGTACCAATGTTGAGGTCCCGCTGGTAGTACCCGCGCCTAAACTAGTGGAAATATTTGGGAGCTGTGAAGGTCTCTTAGCTTGAAGAGCAGCGAGCCTTTGAGCAGCGACCTTGTGACCTTCCAAGATTTCTTTAAACTCTTTCTTGTCATCTCCACACGTTATCCTCGCTAAACGATTATGTAGATGATTTAACATGTTATGTGTTCGCATAATAGTCGGGAGACTGGGATCAGAACTATCGAGGTTCAATTGAATTTTCGTCAGAACTTCTACGCAACCCTTAAGATCCTGTCGAACATCCAGCGGAGACTCCAATATGTGTTCGGCCGGGTGCTCTACGGCTAATTGTACTATTTGTTTGCGTAATTCTTCTACCGTAGAACCAGCAGTAGCACCACGTATCCGGACTTCATATTCGAGCTCCGATTTTTGCAGAGATAGATATTTGACAGGCAGCATATTGACTTAACAGTAATACTAAGAGGGTAAGTGGTAAATATATTGTGGTAAGTCTATTCTCCGATCTGTTACAGCGTTTGATGAATGATGAACGTTTGGTTTACCCCAATTAGTAAAAAAAAAACAAGGAAATAAAAACAGGTTAGTTGCAAATAAAAAATAAAAGCAGATTAATTGCAAATAAAAAGAAGAAAAGCGTGCTACTAATGTGTACTTAATACTAGATAGGAGCGAATCATTCAAAAATTACAAAATTTTGCATTACTGTATAAGAAGTAACAAAAAAAAATATTTTCTTATTTTGTTAAAAGTGGGTAGATTACAATTCAAAAGAATACCTTGCAAAAAAAATACAATATTTATTCGACTCGTAATAGTACACCTTAGCAGCAAAGGAAACCAAAAATAAAACGTTGCACAAAAGAAATAAGCCACAACATACACTAACTACAAAAGCCGATAAATAAACGGGAAGCGTGTGAATTTAACCACGTTAATGGGCGCCAGTGTCACGGTGAGGATCTGGGCTTATATAATTGAGAATAATTAAAGTCACAGATACGTGCAAAATTAATATATTTGACTAATGATGATGATTGTCGCAATGGGGTAGGTTCTACGGAAATTTTCAAATTCACACGCTAAGTCCCGTCTACTTTGCGGTTAGGTACTCTCGCCTGGTAAGTGCCGTCGTTGGTGTGAGCGGGTGAGTTCTGTGGCCGACTGTACTGGTATGGCAGCCCCGGGGGTGACGACGCGGCAGGAACGTGGACCGGCGAGAGTGACGAGAGCCAGGAATTAATAACCCGAACGTTGGACCCTGGAACGCGTCGACCGAGAGAATAAGTAATTACCCGGTTACGTGATTTATGAACACCCCGGCATAAGGCAGAAAAAGGGAAAGCACCTATAATGTAGAAGTGATGCGTGGATGTTCACAATCAGAATCGGAGATTACAAGTTGGACAAAATGTGCAGTTAATTAAAAAGTCAAAAAAATGAGGGTGGAAATAATTTCTGATGCAATACTGTTACAACAGCGTGATTGTGCAAAATCAAGTAATGAATTCAGATAAGTAGTTACATTTTGGTTCAGATCTAGGCTATAGTTATCAAAACAGCGTTCGTTACAATCATAGAAAAGCACTAAAGTTTTCTTAATGTCTAATTAGCAACATTTAACTATATTTGCGTGAATAAATTTACCACTTACCCAATTTGGGGTTTTCCACACTCGCGTTATTGTGAAACTTTTAATAATAAAATCTTCCGAGGAACGTAAGAGACGACACTTAACAAATTACGGTTACGATTTCCACCAGTAGGTACGTATTAGAGACCGAATATGTGTGACGTGCGTTCAATCACGGAAGAAGATTTGAAGTGTCGGACAGCGATGCACAATGCAACTGACCATAGGATAACAATAGGACTCGATACCGTGGGCGCTAAAATGTTGCATGCGAATGGATCGGGGAGCGCTAAGACGGCGCCGACGAGTATTGCGTTAGTTTTTATTGTTTTATAATATGATTTTAATTGTAATTACATAAGAATTGTAGTTAGTAAGACTAGTTTTAAGTAGTATTTATTAATTTTGTAATATATTTTTAATAATAATAGATTTAAGTAACGTATAACGTTACATATACCCGCCTCGTCTGGGGAAGGGTTTTGTTCTTAAACGAAACCCGTGTCTTACCATCTCTAGCATTTACACTTTCATTCTATTCCATACATACATTCTTTCATTCAACTCACTCAATAAAACAGCAACAACCTTTAATTTATCGCTGTTGATGCATACATTCATAAGTTTGAGGCATCAGCTGACATAGCTTGTGACTCATGCTAGAAACTAGTTATTATCGCGGATAAGTATGTTTATCTATTTTTACAAAGTTTGAAGTCTTTTATATGCCAGGCTCCGATATTTCTGCCTGCCATATCTTCCAAAATGTAAACTAAAGGTGACCGCTTTTCAACAATTTTGCATTGTAAATATTTTGGTGCTAATTTCTTGCTGAAATATTTATCCTTATCACTAAGAACGTAAGTTCGTTTAAATACTATATCTCCTACGTTATATTCTGCTGATTTCCTTCGAAGATTGTAATGCATAGTATTCTTTACATGTGCATTCCACAGAGAAGCTTGCACATCATTGAATACCGAAGCCAGGCATCCCAGATTCTCAGCATAAATATCGCAGGGCAAAAACAAAACTTCGTCACCTAAATCTGCGTCTGTATAGTGTGAACCACAAGTGACCAACTCCCTACCGTGGACTAAGAAGGACGGGGAGAAATTTGTTACCTCGTTCACGGAATTGTTCATCGCAAATTGTATTTTTGGGATAAAAGTGTCCCAGGATCTGTGGTCGTTACCTACGAATGCGGAAAGACAGGTGATAAGAGTCTTGTTAAAACGTTCCACTAAATTTATTTGCGGACAATGTTTTGGCGTGTAATAAACGTTAGGAACCTTATACCTTTTAAATAAAGCGTCCGTGACAGAGCTAACAAATTGGCTGCCGTTGTCCAAGAAAATGGTTTGTGGTATACCGTAGACTAAGAAAATGTCGTCCTCCAATACTTTGACAACTGCGTCTGCAGTAGCACAACGGAGAGGAAATATGTTACAATACTTTGTAAAACAACATGTCACTACAAGTATATAACTATTCTGTTTGTGAGTGACCGGAAGTGGACCTACAAAATCAATTGAGATCATTTGATGGGGGCGACTGCACTGCTTAGGGCGTCCCATTTCTCCCAATATAGTGTGATTTTGTGACTTGTAAACCAGACATACTGAACAAGAGTTGACAAACTGAACCACGTGCTGATGCATGCCGGGCCAATAGTATGACAATGAGAGCCGTTTGTATGTTTTAAATATACCGAGATGTCCGGAAGTTGGCTCCGAGTGGTTCTCAGTTATGACCTTGTCACGAAATTCGCTGGGAACAACCTCCTTCCACGCAAACTCCGCGGTCAGCTGCATTATATTTTTGGAAAGTCTATATAAGGAATTATTTTTTATTACGAAGTTTGGATAATTATTTGGAGAATTTAGAACACCGTTATAATTTTTTATGAACCATTCATCCTTCGTAATGGATATGGTGTTTGCAAGCGAGATGGCAGAAATCGGAACTGCGCGTGACAGAGCGTCCGGAATTACGTTATCAACGCCACGTCGATGCTTGATTTCGAAGTTGAAAGCACTTAGACGGACACCCCAACGCGCAAGCCTGCCAGTAGGATTCTCCAGAGACAAAAACCATTTTAAAGCAGAATGGTCGGTGTAAAGTGTGAACTTATGGCCATTCTCTAAATAGCAGCGCCAATGCTCGAGTGCTACAATTGCACTAAGAGTCTCTCTCTCTGTAATGCTGTAGTTTTTTTCGGCACCGGTGAGAGCTCGGCTCATATAGGCCACTGGATGCTCCTTCCCGTCTATTGTCTGCGTCAGCATAGCCCCAACGCCATAGTTACTAGCATCAACATGAACTTCGAAGGGCTTCGAGTAATCTGGGCAAGCAAGGACTGGCGCAGAAACTAGGGCGTCCTTCAGAGCATTGAATGCCTTTTCAGCCTCAGGCGTCCACTTAAACGGCGGTGCTTTCTTGCCATTCGAGGTCAAATTGTTAAGCGGGCCAGCCACGGTACTGAAGTTGGGAACGAAACGTCGGTACCAGGTTGCCGTACCGAGAAAGCGTTTCAGTTCAGTCTTACTTGTTGGGGCAGGAAAGTTTAAAATGGCATCTACTTTATTAGGGTCCGTACGTAGACCATGAGAATCAACAACGTAGCCTAGATATTTTAATTCACTACGGAAGAATTTACATTTTTCAAAATTTACGGTTAAATTAGCCGACTTAAGCTTCTCTAAAACGCGTAATAAACGAGAGACGTGTTCTTCGAAGGTCGAGCTAATGATGATTATGTCGTCAAGGTAGGCGAAAGTTTTAAGTTCCATGTCTCCAAACAACAAATCTACTAGACGCTGCTGTGTCGCAGGAGCATTGGTAAGACCAAAAGCGGTGGTTTTAAATCTTAGAGTTCCGCGGCCGGGAACATAAAAAGCTGTCTTATCACGATCCGAAGGTTCTATGGGGATCTGCCAAAAAGCCTTAGAAAGGTCAATGCTGGACAAGTACTTTGCGTCTCGAAGATTATCTAAGATTTCCGAGACGTAGGGCAAATTATACGCGTCACGCTTAGTCACGGCATTGAGTTTCCGACTATCAAGGCAGAACCTAGGTTGTCCATTTTTTTTCGTCACTATGAGTACAGGAGAGGACCACGCACTCTCACATGGTTCGACAACATCTAATGACAGCATTTCGTCGACCTGCTCCACCAGGATGCGCTGTTTTTCGGGTGACATCCTGTAATAACGCTGCCTTATGGGTTGGGCATCACCAGTATCGATTTTGTGCGTGATTAGGTTTGTCCTGCCTAAACCTTTCTCCTCTAATGATATTGATTTAAATTGGGCTATGATGTTATCAGCAATAGATTTCTGTGAATCTACTAAATTTTCATAGGAGTTAATACAAGATTTAGGGTTAGACATTTTTAACTCATCAATAGGGTTTTCTGATAGTTTTATACTGCATACGTATTTGGGCAAAATATTAAATGCACGCCAAAAGTCTATTCCTAATAAGATGGATGTAGGGTCTTCAGGGACAACATATGCTTTTATAACATGGAACTGCCCTTCAAAAGTAATGGGTAAATTCATGTACCCGATGCAATTTAGAGGGTGATTGCCAGCCGCTGTTAAAGGAGGAAGGGCACCCTTATGTAAGGAGCAGTCGATTAGATCGAGATGTGCATTGTTCCCGATGACAGTTACTTCAGCCCCAGAATCTAACAAAGCGCAAGCGTCAATCTCATTTATTTTAATATTAACATAAGCTCTAGAATCAAATAGGGGTTTTTTCTGCAGAATTGTCGAAATTCGATAAGTAGATGAGAATGTTTTAATAAACGAAAGCCAAGAGTCCCAATCTTGCTTATCAAAATAACGACAACTCCGCTCGCCTAGTTTTTTGTATTTTTATTTTTATTACAAACCGGACAGTCGGGTGTTTTGACATCTTTCATGCCGCATTTGAAACAAAACACGTCCCTACTAGCTTGACATTGCCGAATGTGATGCGTGTTGTTACGACATCTTGGACAGTATGGTTGTTGTTTATTATCTCGAGCTGTAATTGTATGTATGTAATTTTGTTGTTGTGATTTGTTGTTGTTTCCATTATAATTTGCATTTTTTGAATAACCTGCCATGCCCTTGTTATAATTATTGTTGTATGAGAAATTTTGTTTAT
The DNA here is from genome assembly GCA_025490895.1 of Thaumatotibia leucotreta. Taxonomy (NCBI): domain Eukaryota; kingdom Metazoa; phylum Arthropoda; class Insecta; order Lepidoptera; family Tortricidae; genus Thaumatotibia; species Thaumatotibia leucotreta. Next base: position 73,281 of record JALPQI010030990.1, read on the forward strand.
TATATGTTACATATTTATTAGTACTTTTAATTGATTCCCTAGTGTACGCAAATTCAGGTGCAACTGTGTCGGAGGTCACTCTTGGTGGCTCCTGAAATTGTGTGTGACGAGAATGATAAGTCTCATAATTACGACACAGTGAGCGTAAGGAATCTATAGTTTTGATTTCCGTGGAAGATGCCGGCAAGTGTGCTTGCGTAGCATGGCCTAATATTGTGGAGTAGGATTTCTAATTGTTCAGCTTCGCTCGGGGTTGTGGAAAGACGGGAGAACATACCACTCATAATTGACAGATAAACTGTAATATTCTCATGTTCACCCCTGAGTGCGCGAGCGAATCTCCGAAGTAAGCCTATAATCAAAATTTGATTGATCGAAATCCTCTTTTAATTTCGCTGCGAGTTCTGGCCAGGTTGAAATTTTATCCCGAACCGAACGAAACCAATGAAGTGCGTTGTCTTGAAATATTTCGGTTGCAAAAGCTAAGATTTTTGTTGATGAAATATTACGTGCAACCATAATTTCGTCAACGCGCTGTATAAATGAGCGAACGCAAGTTTTCCCGTTAAACTTTAGTTTACTCAGGTCAGCTACAGTGCGATCGCATGTCACCGAAATCAAATTTTGGACTTCCGGTACCAATGTTGAGGTCCCGCTGGTAGTACCCGCGCCTAAACTAGTGGAAATATTTGGGAGCTGTGAAGGTCTCTTAGCTTGAAGAGCAGCGAGCCTTTGAGCAGCGACCTTGTGACCTTCCAAGATTTCTTTAAACTCTTTCTTGTCATCTCCACACGTTATCCTCGCTAAACGATTATGTAGATGATTTAACATGTTATGTGTTCGCATAATAGTCGGGAGACTGGGATCAGAACTATCGAGGTTCAATTGAATTTTCGTCAGAACTTCTACGCAACCCTTAAGATCCTGTCGAACATCCAGCGGAGACTCCAATATGTGTTCGGCCGGGTGCTCTACGGCTAATTGTACTATTTGTTTGCGTAATTCTTCTACCGTAGAACCAGCAGTAGCACCACGTATCCGGACTTCATATTCGAGCTCCGATTTTTGCAGAGATAGATATTTGACAGGCAGCATATTGACTTAACAGTAATACTAAGAGGGTAAGTGGTAAATATATTGTGGTAAGTCTATTCTCCGATCTGTTACAGCGTTTGATGAATGATGAACGTTTGGTTTACCCCCAATTAGTAAAAAAAAACAAGGAAAATAAAAACAGGTTAGTTGCAAATAAAAAATAAAAGCAGATTAATTGCAAATAAAAAGAAGAAAAGCGTGCTACTAATGTGTACTTAATACTAGATAGGAGCGAATCATTCAAAAATTACAAAATTTTGCATTACTGTATAAGAAGTAACAAAAAAAAATATTTTCTTATTTTGTTAAAAGTGGGTAGATTACAATTCAAAAGAATACCTTGCAAAAAAAATACAATATTTATTCGACTCGTAATAGTACACCTTAGCAGCAAAGGAAACCAAAAATAAAACGTTGCACAAAAGAAATAAGCC
>JALPQI010030991.1:0-26036 GCA_025490895.1 Thaumatotibia leucotreta
ATAGCTTGTGACTCATGCTAGAAACTAGTTATTATCGCGGATAAGTATGTTTATCTATTTTTACAAAGTTTGAAGTCTTTTATATGCCAGGCTCCGATATTTCTGCCTGCCATATCTTCCAAAATGTAAACTAAAGGTGACCGCTTTTCAACAATTTTGCATTGTAAATATTTTGGTGCTAATTTCTTGCTGAAATATTTATCCTTATCACTAAGAACGTAAGTTCGTTTAAATACTATATCTCCTACGTTATATTCTGCTGATTTCCTTCGAAGATTGTAATGCATAGTATTCTTTACATGTGCATTCCACAGAGAAGCTTGCACATCATTGAATACCGAAGCCAGGCATCCCAGATTCTCAGCATAAATATCGCAGGGCAAAAACAAAACTTCGTCACCTAAATCTGCGTCTGTATAGTGTGAACCACAAGTGACCAACTCCCTACCGTGGACTAAGAAGGACGGGGAGAAATTTGTTACCTCGTTCACGGAATTGTTCATCGCAAATTGTATTTTTGGGATAAAAGTGTCCCAGGATCTGTGGTCGTTACCTACGAATGCGGAAAGACAGGTGATAAGAGTCTTGTTAAAACGTTCCACTAAATTTATTTGCGGACAATGTTTTGGCGTGTAATAAACGTTAGGAACCTTATACCTTTTAAATAAAGCGTCCGTGACAGAGCTAACAAATTGGCTGCCGTTGTCCAAGAAAATGGTTTGTGGTATACCGTAGACTAAGAAAATGTCGTCCTCCAATACTTTGACAACTGCGTCTGCAGTAGCACAACGGAGAGGAAATATGTTACAATACTTTGTAAAACAACATGTCACTACAAGTATATAACTATTCTGTTTGTGAGTGACCGGAAGTGGACCTACAAAATCAATTGAGATCATTTGATGGGGGCGACTGCACTGCTTAGGGCGTCCCATTTCTCCCAATATAGTGTGATTTTGTGACTTGTAAACCAGACATACTGAACAAGAGTTGACAAACTGAACCACGTGCTGATGCATGCCGGGCCAATAGTATGACAATGAGAGCCGTTTGTATGTTTTAAATATACCGAGATGTCCGGAAGTTGGCTCCGAGTGGTTCTCAGTTATGACCTTGTCACGAAATTCGCTGGGAACAACCTCCTTCCACGCAAACTCCGCGGTCAGCTGCATTATATTTTTGGAAAGTCTATATAAGGAATTATTTTTTATTACGAAGTTTGGATAATTATTTGGAGAATTTAGAACACCGTTATAATTTTTTATGAACCATTCATCCTTCGTAATGGATATGGTGTTTGCAAGCGAGATGGCAGAAATCGGAACTGCGCGTGACAGAGCGTCCGGAATTACGTTATCAACGCCACGTCGATGCTTGATTTCGAAGTTGAAAGCACTTAGACGGACACCCCAACGCGCAAGCCTGCCAGTAGGATTCTCCAGAGACAAAAACCATTTTAAAGCAGAATGGTCGGTGTAAAGTGTGAACTTATGGCCATTCTCTAAATAGCAGCGCCAATGCTCGAGTGCTACAATTGCACTAAGAGTCTCTCTCTCTGTAATGCTGTAGTTTTTTTCGGCACCGGTGAGAGCTCGGCTCATATAGGCCACTGGATGCTCCTTCCCGTCTATTGTCTGCGTCAGCATAGCCCCAACGCCATAGTTACTAGCATCAACATGAACTTCGAAGGGCTTCGAGTAATCTGGGCAAGCAAGGACTGGCGCAGAAACTAGGGCGTCCTTCAGAGCATTGAATGCCTTTTCAGCCTCAGGCGTCCACTTAAACGGCGGTGCTTTCTTGCCATTCGAGGTCAAATTGTTAAGCGGGCCAGCCACGGTACTGAAGTTGGGAACGAAACGTCGGTACCAGGTTGCCGTACCGAGAAAGCGTTTCAGTTCAGTCTTACTTGTTGGGGCAGGAAAGTTTAAAATGGCATCTACTTTATTAGGGTCCGTACGTAGACCATGAGAATCAACAACGTAGCCTAGATATTTTAATTCACTACGGAAGAATTTACATTTTTCAAAATTTACGGTTAAATTAGCCGACTTAAGCTTCTCTAAAACGCGTAATAAACGAGAGACGTGTTCTTCGAAGGTCGAGCTAATGATGATTATGTCGTCAAGGTAGGCGAAAGTTTTAAGTTCCATGTCTCCAAACAACAAATCTACTAGACGCTGCTGTGTCGCAGGAGCATTGGTAAGACCAAAAGCGGTGGTTTTAAATCTTAGAGTTCCGCGGCCGGGAACATAAAAAGCTGTCTTATCACGATCCGAAGGTTCTATGGGGATCTGCCAAAAAGCCTTAGAAAGGTCAATGCTGGACAAGTACTTTGCGTCTCGAAGATTATCTAAGATTTCCGAGACGTAGGGCAAATTATACGCGTCACGCTTAGTCACGGCATTGAGTTTCCGACTATCAAGGCAGAACCTAGGTTGTCCATTTTTTTTCGTCACTATGAGTACAGGAGAGGACCACGCACTCTCACATGGTTCGACAACATCTAATGACAGCATTTCGTCGACCTGCTCCACCAGGATGCGCTGTTTTTCGGGTGACATCCTGTAATAACGCTGCCTTATGGGTTGGGCATCACCAGTATCGATTTTGTGCGTGATTAGGTTTGTCCTGCCTAAACCTTTCTCCTCTAATGATATTGATTTAAATTGGGCTATGATGTTATCAGCAATAGATTTCTGTGAATCTACTAAATTTTCATAGGAGTTAATACAAGATTTAGGGTTAGACATTTTTAACTCATCAATAGGGTTTTCTGATAGTTTTATACTGCATACGTATTTGGGCAAAATATTAAATGCACGCCAAAAGTCTATTCCTAATAAGATGGATGTAGGGTCTTCAGGGACAACATATGCTTTTATAACATGGAACTGCCCTTCAAAAGTAATGGGTAAATTCATGTACCCGATGCAATTTAGAGGGTGATTGCCAGCCGCTGTTAAAGGAGGAAGGGCACCCTTATGTAAGGAGCAGTCGATTAGATCGAGATGTGCATTGTTCCCGATGACAGTTACTTCAGCCCCAGAATCTAACAAAGCGCAAGCGTCAATCTCATTTATTTTAATATTAACATAAGCTCTAGAATCAAATAGGGGTTTTTTCTGCAGAATTGTCGAAATTCGATAAGTAGATGAGAATGTTTTAATAAACGAAAGCCAAGAGTCCCAATCTTGCTTATCAAAATAACGACAACTCCGCTCGCCTAGTTTTTTGTATTTTTATTTTTATTACAAACCGGACAGTCGGGTGTTTTGACATCTTTCATGCCGCATTTGAAACAAAACACGTCCCTACTAGCTTGACATTGCCGAATGTGATGCGTGTTGTTACGACATCTTGGACAGTATGGTTGTTGTTTATTATCTCGAGCTGTAATTGTATGTATGTAATTTTGTTGTTGTGATTTGTTGTTGTTTCCATTATAATTTGCATTTTTTGAATAACCTGCCATGCCCTTGTTATAATTATTGTTGTATGAGAAATTTTGTTTATTATATGTTACATATTTATTAGTACTTTTAATTGATTCCCTAGTGTACGCAAATTCAGGTGCAACTGTGTCGGAGGTCACTCTTGGTGGCTCCTGAAATTGTGTGTGACGAGAATGATAAGTCTCATAATTACGACACAGTGAGCGTAAGGAATCTATAGTTTTGATTTCCGTGGAAGATGCCGCAAGTGTGCTTGCGTAGCATGGCCTAATATTGTGGAGTAGGATTTCTAATTGTTCAGCTTCGCTCGGGGTTGTGGAAAGACGGGAGAACATACCACTCATAATTGACAGATAAACTGTAATATTCTCATGTTCACCCTGAGTGCGCGAGCGAATCTCCGAAGTAAGCCTATAATCAAAATTTGATTGATCGAAATCCTCTTTTAATTTCGCTGCGAGTTCTGGCCAGGTTGAAATTTTATCCCGAACCGAACGAAACCAATGAAGTGCGTTGTCTTGAAATATTTCGGTTGCAAAAGCTAAGATTTTTGTTGATGAAATATTACGTGCAACCATAATTTCGTCAACGCGCTGTATAAATGAGCGAACGCAAGTTTTCCCGTTAAACTTTAGTTTACTCAGGTCAGCTACAGTGCGATCGCATGTCACCGAAATCAAATTTTGGACTTCCGGTACCAATGTTGAGGTCCCGCTGGTAGTACCCGCGCCTAAACTAGTGGAAATATTTGGGAGCTGTGAAGGTCTCTTAGCTTGAAGAGCAGCGAGCCTTTGAGCAGCGACCTTGTGACCTTCCAAGATTTCTTTAAACTCTTTCTTGTCATCTCCACACGTTATCCTCGCTAAACGATTATGTAGATGATTTAACATGTTATGTGTTCGCATAATAGTCGGGAGACTGGGATCAGAACTATCGAGGTTCAATTGAATTTTCGTCAGAACTTCTACGCAACCCTTAAGATCCTGTCGAACATCCAGCGGAGACTCCAATATGTGTTCGGCCGGGTGCTCTACGGCTAATTGTACTATTTGTTTGCGTAATTCTTCTACCGTAGAACCAGCAGTAGCACCACGTATCCGGACTTCATATTCGAGCTCCGATTTTTGCAGAGATAGATATTTGACAGGCAGCATATTGACTTAACAGTAATACTAAGAGGGTAAGTGGTAAATATATTGTGGTAAGTCTATTCTCCGATCTGTTACAGCGTTTGATGAATGATGAACGTTTGGTTTACCCCAATTAGTAAAAAAAAAACAAGGAAATAAAAACAGGTTAGTTGCAAATAAAAAATAAAAGCAGATTAATTGCAAATAAAAAGAAGAAAAGCGTGCTACTAATGTGTACTTAATACTAGATAGGAGCGAATCATTCAAAAATTACAAAATTTTGCATTACTGTATAAGAAGTAACAAAAAAAAATATTTTCTTATTTTGTTAAAAGTGGGTAGATTACAATTCAAAAGAATACCTTGCAAAAAAAATACAATATTTATTCGACTCGTAATAGTACACCTTAGCAGCAAAGGAAACCAAAAATAAAACGTTGCACAAAAGAAATAAGCCACAACATACACTAACTACAAAAGCCGATAAATAAACGGGAAGCGTGTGAATTTAACCACGTTAATGGGCGCCAGTGTCACGGTGAGGATCTGGGCTTATATAATTGAGAATAATTAAAGTCACAGATACGTGCAAAATTAATATATTTGACTAATGATGATGATTGTCGCAATGGGGTAGGTTCTACGGAAATTTTCAAATTCACACGCTAAGTCCCGTCTACTTTGCGGTTAGGTACTCTCGCCTGGTAAGTGCCGTCGTTGGTGTGAGCGGGTGAGTTCTGTGGCCGACTGTACTGGTATGGCAGCCCCGGGGGTGACGACGCGGCAGGAACGTGGACCGGCGAGAGTGACGAGAGCCAGGAATTAATAACCCGAACGTTGGACCCTGGAACGCGTCGACCGAGAGAATAAGTAATTACCCGGTTACGTGATTTATGAACACCCCGGCATAAGGCAGAAAAAGGGAAAGCACCTATAATGTAGAAGTGATGCGTGGATGTTCACAATCAGAATCGGAGATTACAAGTTGGACAAAATGTGCAGTTAATTAAAAAGTCAAAAAAATGAGGGTGGAAATAATTTCTGATGCAATACTGTTACAACAGCGTGATTGTGCAAAATCAAGTAATGAATTCAGATAAGTAGTTACATTTTGGTTCAGATCTAGGCTATAGTTATCAAAACAGCGTTCGTTACAATCATAGAAAAGCACTAAAGTTTTCTTAATGTCTAATTAGCAACATTTAACTATATTTGCGTGAATAAATTTACCACTTACCCAATTTGGGGTTTTCCACACTCGCGTTATTGTGAAACTTTTAATAATAAAATCTTCCGAGGAACGTAAGAGACGACACTTAACAAATTACGGTTACGATTTCCACCAGTAGGTACGTATTAGAGACCGAATATGTGTGACGTGCGTTCAATCACGGAAGAAGATTTGAAGTGTCGGACAGCGATGCACAATGCAACTGACCATAGGATAACAATAGGACTCGATACCGTGGGCGCTAAAATGTTGCATGCGAATGGATCGGGGAGCGCTAAGACGGCGCCGACGAGTATTGCGTTAGTTTTTATTGTTTTATAATATGATTTTAATTGTAATTACATAAGAATTGTAGTTAGTAAGACTAGTTTTAAGTAGTATTTATTAATTTTGTAATATATTTTTAATAATAATAGATTTAAGTAACGTATAACGTTACAATATACACCGTGGCCATGCTCGCTGGACTCACCAAGAACCATCGGGCCATCATATGATCTCTGACGTCGTGTCTAATATTACATTTTATGTTGCATACGAAGGCGTCCTTAAATAAATAATAATGTATTTTATTTCGATTTTTAGTTGCTTTATTATTCATCTCAATTAGATACTGAATTTTATGAGGAAAACAAAAAGACCTTGTTTTAAAAAACAAAATAATAAATAAATTAGGTTTAATCACGAGTACTTTAATCAATTTTCTTTTGTTTTAATTTATGAGTCACTTTTGCACTTACAAATGAATTAAAACGTGACGTTGTCGTTGACAAAGCTTATGATTGGTCACGCGTTTACCGTTTATCATGCTACTCGTCACTTTAGTACTCGCATACCTGTTATGGTGCGTGCAAACTAAAAGAGCATTCGCTGTTCTAACCTCCCACTCTACGAAATTCGATCGGTACACAAAACGTGATTTGTTGATTTCGTAGAACGGGCACTAGAACAGCGAATGCTCTTTTGGTTTAAACGCACCTTTAGAACGTGACGGCAACAATGACAAAGAACCATCGTAAGCCTACACTTTAAAACTTGAGTCATTTCGATGAAGCCAAATATTTTAATTCAGGGCCAAAAACCACGCCGAAGCGTTCAAAGCGTCAGGCGAGAGTATCGCCGACATGGTGGAGGTGTCCACCATCAGACGCGAAGATATCGCCTTCCATCGCGGCCAGTGTGCCGGGGACCAGGTTCATCAGGCTAATAACCTGCCCTCTACTCAGACTAACAGGGGACACCAGGTCAGTGGATAATTCAGTCAGGAGAGTATGATAGAGTGGTCCACCTTCCAAAGCCAATACCTGGGTGCATTATTATTATTATTATTTATTGGAATCATAAAATTATGTAACATTACAGTTTACACCAAAGCGTTACATAGATTCAACACTTAACTAACTTACGAACGAATTATATATCCTAAATCTAAATCTATTGGGGCGATAATGATGATCCCGGCGAGGGCATTATTTGTGTATTTATTTATCACAAATATTTGTTCCTTGGTCATGGCTGTCTATGTATTTAAGTATCTATATGTATCTATTTATTATATACATCGTCGCTTGGTACCCACATCACAACGTGCATATCCAAGATACCGATCGCTAACTCTCAATCGTGAGTCTTGAAGGAAAGGGTCTTTGTTGTATTATCAATCAAACGATTCTTTATTCATGTAAATAAATAAATAAATATCTTGGGACATCTTACACAAATTGACCTAGTCCCACGGTAAGCTCAATTAAGGCTTGTGTTGTGGGTACCAGGCGACGATATATATAATAGATAGATACGTATAGATACTTAGATACATACACAGCCATGACCAAGGAACAAACATTTGTGATAAACAAATACACAAAGAATGCCCTCGCCGGGATTCGAACCCGGAACCTCCAGCTTCGTAGGCAGGGTCACTACCAACTAGGCTACAGAGGCTGACAATAATAAGTATGCCGATAGAATGGTCCACCTTCAAAAGCCATGACCTGGGTGCATAGCCAAGATACCGATCGCTAACTCTCAATCGTGAGTCTTGAAGGAAAGGGTCTTTGTTGTATTATCAATCAAACGATTCTTTACTCAAGTAAATAGAAATGTTTATTTGCAAGAATACGTTACAATTAGGTCTTTCTTACAGCATTTTGAGAATCAGTATTCAGTCTACATAAAGCCAAAATGCAAAATATTTATGTATTACATTTGGTAACAATATGCTACGGGGTTTAAGTTCTAATAAATAATAACATTTCCAACAAATTCGAAAATTATGATAAATTGCACTTAATAGAAATAAATTGTTATACAAAAGTTATGTCATGAAATAATAATACAAATTAAGCCTATTAATAAGCCTTTTTGAATCGTCAGATGCATTAATAAGAAAGAGTGACAAAACTACAATACGCTACTAAGCGGTAGCGATTGGCAACTTGGCTAATACACACTGATCTAGTGGTGGTTTTTTAGATTCTACTGACGGTTGATATAGGTACCCGGGTATATTATTTAAAGAAGTGCAGGCAGACACATTATTCTCTTTACTAAGGCTTTGTCTTTATTGTGATCGCTCCCTTGACTGGGGATCGTTGTCATTATTGTCACATCGTCCTGTCGATGCTTGCTAACAGTCACTGTCCGTATGTTATGGATTGCTGCATCTTGTTTTTTAATGTATTTTCAATTATCACATAGTATCAAGGCTTGGTCAGACGCGCGCGTTTTCAGAGTGATATGGGATGTGTGTGTTCACGCCGCACTTTATAAATGCGCGTTTCTGTTCTCAGTTAAGTTAGTATTGTACCATACGGATTTTCAAGCTAAAATATTTATTTAGCGAAACGGGCTACTCACGTAATTTAAGTCGATCATTCATCATCATCATCATCATCAGCCTATGAGAGTCCACTGCTGGACGTAGGCCTCTCCTATTGACTATGCGTATAGACGCATTAGGAGGTAAATGCCCATAATCGCCACGCTGGGCAAGCGGATTGGCGATCGCAGTAATGTGTCCACTATGATGATGCTGCTGCCCATCATCAATTTTTTATCATAATTGTAAATGACATTTCAATCCCTTAGTCGACTCTTACGACACCCGCAGGAGGAGTTGGGGTGATGACAAATGTATTCTTACTGCCGTCACCACACGGCTTCGATCATTGCTTGACATGAATTCGACGATCATGGAGTACCCGCGACCAAAGCCCTACGTGTACTTTGGTTGTAGGTTTGGTTCTCTAAATGGATCGAAACATGTCGAGCAATTATCGATTTAAGTTACGTGAGTACAGATGTAGTGAGAAATGACTTGCCTTCGGAAACGTTCGTCAACGTCATGCTGTTTCAGTCTATCTCACTGAGACTGACAGTAATAGCTGTCATGCTACTTCAGTCAGACTCGGTGACACTGCCTGAAACAGCATGTGTTTACGAACGTTTCCGAAGGCAAGTAATTTCTCACTACACCTGTAACCCGTTTCGCTGAATATTTAACTATGTTTGAGTTAGATATAATTCAAAAATTAGCTAAATGATTTTCCGTCAGGGCCCCGCCGGGTTCCTCCTCCTGGTATCAGGACTGGACTCGGGCGCGACGCCGTACAGTCACGTGGACGTGGCGGGGTCGGCGGGCTCGCTGCCGGCGCCGCCGACCGCCGCGCCGCTGCTCGCGCTCGCCGCACACTACAAGCTACTGCGATGCTAGCGCCGACCGAACCACCCCGACTGACTTATTCATGTTCTGAGCAAACCCAGCACCTTGCCACCACTGGTCTCACCGCGAGCTACTATTAAGCTATGAACTATCCGCCTACATATTTTCTGCTTTGCCCGAAGGTTGACTGGTAGAGAATGCCCTTTTGTACAATTGTATTTTTCTTTTTGTGCAATAAAGATTAAATAAATAAATAAATAAATAAACACGAACAAAAGATACGCACTCTCGTGTAAATAAAAGAGACACGGCGATACTCGCCCAGCTATCAGCTATCAACGCCGGGCGAGTGTCGCCGTGTCTCTTTTATTTACACGGGAGTGCGTATCGTTTGTTCGTGTTTATAGCCGATAGTTCGTAGCTTAGTAGCTCACGGTGAGACCAGTGCCTTAGACGTTGACATCGAAACGTCTCCTAATAGGAACGATGTCCGTTTCTTTATCGGCTTGCTAAGTTAGGAGACTCCTGAACAGAGATCGGATGGATTTGCGGCATTCGTCATTTTGATGACATTTAGTATGAGATGTCGCACAAAAATCCGATCTCTGCTCATGAATGAGGGGATAATTTACCCGATATCAAAACCTGCCTGCATAATAAACTACGACTAATATTAATAGAGAGAAAGAGGGATTAACTAGACCGCGAACTTCGAAAATCGTAAATTTCGAAAATTTTTGCCGTTCACCCTGGCGGCACTTTGGTTAAAAACAGCGACAGATTTTAGAAAATTGTACCGTTTTTCGAAATTCGCATTCTTATATTGTATAGACTCACTCATAACTTGTCCAGTGACTAAACACACGGTGTATAAAATCTCTTTTCATCACACCTGTTCCGTAAGTGCGCCGCAACGCTGCGGTGATGCGGTGTGTAGGTGCGTCATTACGTCATAGTATGCCGTTAAGGATTTTCATACAACATTACGTCGCACTAGCGGGGTCCGGCGCACGCCGAGATTTCTTTTATGAAAATGATGAAATTAAGTCATCCCTGATTTAGACCATTTTAGAGTAGTTTTGTGAAAATATATTGTTTTATTTACTTTTTTGCATCACAGGTGTGATGAAAAACATTGTGTGTGCCACGGGCGGTACAAGAATTACGAACTCGTGCTAGAATTAAGCCCTCACCTTCGGCTCGGGCTTGAATTCACACTCGTTCGTAATTTCTTGTTTACCGCCCTAAGTACACAATGTACTATTTTATAATGTCAGCGAATGCATAATTAAAAGCATAATATTGTTAAGAAGTACAATGTACAATATATCATAATAATGGTCATGTATTTTTTTGTCTTTTAATAAAATATACAATTTTTAAGTGTTGTTGTTTATGTGCATCTTTAGATTTGTATAGGTGTCCTTTGACGTTCATGAATCAAGAGTTCTACCTTCGAAATACAACGTACAGCAGAACAGATAATCATTAGAATATGTTCCCAACATTAAACTAGACATCCAAATTCGGAAAGCTATTACAGTAGTTATTTCATAATAACTGACATCTGACAGATAAGTGCATTTCCGTTGCCTGTCAGATTTTGGGACATAAAATAGGTCCTATTATTAGGTATTCGAGCGACGATTTTTTTACGAGGGTTATTCTGCTTCCCAAAACCTCGTCTTTATATTTCACGTGTTTCCATTTTCCAAACGTATTTTGTGATGTTATGTTATACGCACGACAAGAACAGGATGATTAATATTTTTTTCCTCGTTAAGAAATAGCGAAACGAAGCATCATAAATTGTAGCTGTGGATTTTGCTCAACTGTCAACCCATTGAAAGTCGAATAGAGATGCAATCGGCAGAGGAGGGTGTGTCAGCCGTGGACGAGCCAAGATTTGAGGAAGTTAGGAAAGCTATCATGAGGCTAAAAAACAACAAATCCCCAGGAATTGACGGTATTCATGGAGAGTTATGGAAGTATGGCGGAGGAGCAGAGCAATCAAGGATGTTCGAGATTATTACCAAGATCTGGAGAGAAGAGCAATAACCTGAGGAGTGGAACATCGGTGTTATATGCCCAATACACAAAAAAGGCTCGATAAACAAGCTAGTAACTATAGAGGCATTGCACTGCTACCAACGGCATACAAAGTTCTCTCATATGTCATATTGGGTCGATTACAGCCTTTTGCAGAAGATATCCTAAGTGACTACCAGTGCGGTTTCCGCCAACAACGTAGCACTGTTGATCAAATATTCCTCCTGAGACAGCTGATGGAGAAGAAATGGGAGTATTCACAGAACGTCCACATCCTCTTCGTCGATTTTGCCAAAGCGTATGACAGTGTTGACAGAATGATAATGAAAATGAAAAATATTTATTTCCTTGAACAATTTTGGTGCAGTTTACAAGTGGGTTGAGACCTCCTATTAAGTAAATAACATGTTTTTTACAGAAATAATCAATGTCACTGTCACTCCTTGCCATCTATTTCAATTGACTTTTCTTCGATAACATCGCGTTATCCTGGTAAAAGTGAAAACTAGATCTAATTCGCATTGGTTTAGAGTTGAAAATTATAGTGGAAACTTTCATTGATTTTTTTCGAAAAAAATCCGGAAAAAACGAGCTGTTTGGAATCGGGATATAATCAGCCTCCGGAGCCTAGTTGGTAGTGACACTAGTGACCCTGCCTACGAAGCTGGAGGTTCCGGGTTCGAATCCCGGCGAGGGCATTATTTGTGTATTTATTTATCACAAATATTTGTTCCTTGGTCATGGGTGTCTATGTATTTAAGTATCTATATGTATGTGGGTCGGGCTAATGGAAACAACTTTTTAAGCAATACTTTAACTATATTTTAGTAAAAATAACATCAGCATTAGCGATCGAAAAATTACACACCGGCGCTCGTTACAATTTTCGAACGGTCTGGCTAGCGTTTTGCCATCTCACTCACACCCGTTCACACTTACACATTGCTGTCTCATTCACACATCACTCATTCGTTCTTTACGTTCCGATCCGCGCATCCTACAACTCGGCCGTCCGACAAATGGTCTGCCCTCAGACTATGGATACTTAAAAACAACAACAAACAACTTTGCTTTTACTTAAAAAGGTAATTAGGCACTGTACGGTATTGATGTAAAACTACAAGTCATTAAGTAGGTGTTACTCACCAGGCCATCTTTTCATGTGATCACCAGAAGTTGTAGTATTGCGGGAGCCTTCAGTGGCATCGTCTACCTTCTGCACCTGGTACCTGTCTCGAGCCATGACTCTTGTGACTCGGTATGGACCTAGGTATTTAGGCTTTAGCTTCATTCCCACCCCAAATTGGGTTCTCTTTATAGCGACCAGGTCACCTTCTTTGTACTTAGTGCTTTCCTTGCGCTTTCTATTAAAGGTTCGCCTATTTTCCTCCTGTACCTTTAATATCTGTTCTTTTGCCTTCAGTCTTTTTTCTTCTCGGGTCAGCATGAAGCTGTCACGATTTTCTTGCTCTAGTAATTCATAATTTTCATAAATCTCTGTATCTTCTTTACGCCTCATTTTGGTACCAATAAGTATCTCAAATGGAGTGGCGTTTATGCTCCTCTGATGGGTACTGTTGATCGCTCGCTGAACTCTACTCACGTGGCGATACCAGTGTGTTGGTTCCTCAATGCACAGCTTAGTCAAAATGCTGGTCAAGACTCTGTGAATCCTTTCCACTTGACCATTGCCACGAGGTACACCAGTGGTAATCTTAACATGGTCAATACCTTCATCCTTGCAAAACTCTTCGAATTGAGATCCTGTAAAAGCTGTACCTCTGTCTGTGATGATCCTGTTCGGATTTCCAAAACACTGCTCAAATATGATCATTTTATCAACTGTTTCTTTTGCTGTAGTACTCTTAACGGGAAACAGCCAAACAAATTTCGTAAAGGCGTCAACAACCGTCAAAATGTGATTATACATTTTTTTGGTCTCCGTCATCGGACCTATATGGTCGATATGAAGAGTCTCGAGTGGTAGCTCTTGCTTGTCAATAGGGTGCAAGAAACCTTCCAGCTTGCCACTATTTCTCTCTGCTAGCAAGCATGGTATACAGCTGACTATAAACTCTTCAATCTTTCTATCTAAATTCTTGATATAATAATCTTTGCTGATAAGCTCGATCATCTTCTTTTTTGAAAAATGGCCATTCTCATGTGCTCTTTTTATAATCTCGGTTTCCATACTCTTTGGAACCACAAGATGCTTCTGTATGCCTTTGTAGAGCAAACCACTTTCAAAATAGTAGTCCTGGTACTGAGACTTCTCTCGAAGAATCTCCATAATAGCTTTTAAGCCTTCATCATTTTCTTGTGCCCTTCGTAGGCTTTCATGAATTGTAGTGCTTGCTACTGCCACATACGGGTTTCGGCTGAGTGCGTCTACATGAGGCATCTTACTGCCTGCTCTGTGTTCTATTTCAAAGTCGTACTCTTGCAAAAGCATAATCCATCTGGCTACCCTAGTAGACGTCACCAAGTCTTTCTTGTTTAAAGTCATTTGAAATGCTTTGCAGTCTGTCACTATCTTAAAATGTCTTCCATACAGGTAACAACGAAATTTCTTTATACCTTCAATTACTGCTAACCCTTCAAGCTCATAGCTGGTATAGTTGCTCTCAGCTGGGGTTGTCTTCCTACTCATATAATACACAGGGTGCAGCTGTCCGTCTTCACCTTTTTGCAGCAGAATTGCAGATATTGCCATCTTAGAGGCATCCGTGTGCATCTCTGTGTATAGCTTGGGGTTAAATAAGCGAAGCACTGGCTGACTTGTTAGCTTTCTCTTCAGCTCGGCATTGATCATTAAATTCAAATGAATTTTCTTGTCGTAGTAGGTCTGTTAAGGGTTTGGCAATCATTGCGAAATCTTGTATATACTTTCTAAAGTATGACGTCAGACCTATGAAACTCTGTAGTTGCTTAGTATTGGTGGGCTCAGGGAATCTGGCAACAGCATCTGTCTTCTCCGGGGAAGGCCGCACCTCTCCATCTTGAATTACATGACCCAGGTATTCTACTCGCCGCTGGACCAGTTGCGACTTTCTCCAATTTATCTCCAGCCCATACTGCGCAGCCACCTCCAATACATCAGCCAACCGGATCACAGCCTCTTCTTCAGTTTCTGCTGGTATAATTAAATCATCAATAAAAATTAGGACAACACCCTTGGCAATCAGGTCCCTAAATATTGCTGTGATGAATCTTGTGAACACTTTTGGGCAGATGGACAACCCAAAAGGAGCCCTTAGGAATTCGTACTGGCCAGTCATTGTTACAAATGCCGTGAATTTTACAGATTCAGCCTCCACAGGCAAATGAAAATATCCATTCTTCAGGTCTAAAGTACTAAATATTTTAGCACTTGCAAGTTTGTCTATGTGATCCTCTATCACCGGGAGAGGATACTCATCCTTGACAATTTTTTGATTTAAACGTCGGTAATCTACACATACTCTTACAGAGCCATCTTTCTTCCTAACTAAAACTACTGGGCTTGCATATTCAGAGTAGCTCACCTGTACAATGCCGTCTTCTAACCACTTTGCTACCTGATGGTCCACATCCTGTTGTTCCTTTGGAGCCAGCCTCCTAGGTCGCTGAGCCACCGGATGTTCGTCTTTGAGCACAATCTTCAGTTGTACCGGCGCCTCTTTCGTCTTTAAGGGAACATATGACTCCACCAAACTGCTCACTTGCTGATGGACCTCGGTGGTCACCTCATTACCTACAACAAAGGAATCATCCACAAATATTTCATACACCCAGCGAGCGCGCGGGGTTAACCTAACATCACAGTTTTCCATCAACATCGTACAGTGCTTTAGTAACTCTTGCCCAATAATCATATTAAATATGTGAACCGGCACATTATCATTAGCTATCACATAAAACAATACATCGTTATACCAATAGTCATCAATCAGTACATTTAGTTTTAATTGTCCGTAGTAGTTCACTGATCCACCAAGTCCAGTCAAAGGTTCATCGTACTCGCAGCTCTGCATCGACACATTTAACTCGTTAAGGCACTTTATTGTCAACAGATTCACATCGCTGCCCGAATCGATCAAGGCACACACGTCTTTATCGCACACCGAGATTGTTTTAAGCGGCTTCTTGTTTAATAAGTTTGCATAATTTCGCGCACTTGTCGTATCCGTTGCAAAACATTGTTGTTTATCTGTCACTTCGCCGGCGTCCGGGCAACTATCATGGCCGCCCTCCGTAGTGAAGTTCGCGACATTCGCTTGACAGACGTAACTCCGTTTCGCGATGGTTTCGCGCAACTGCCAGCGCCGCCAGCGGTGTTCGAGTGAAACTTCTTCGTGTTGCCAACTTCACTGCCGTTCGTAGGTGTATTTCCGTCGTCCTTGCCCGTACCGCGTGAAGTTGTCGCTGTTGGTGATTTGCACTGCGACGAAATATGACCAAACAAATTACATTTGAAACATTTTAACCCCTTCTCCTTCTGCGGACAATCGTTTGATGTATGGTTATTCTCTCCACAGCTATAACACCTTATCCACCGGGAATGTTTTTCTTTGTCTCCGTGCTTCGGTTTAGATGATTCGCGACTTGAACTTGATGCCATTTTATCCTTTAATTGTTCGTATATTTTCAACTTTTCTTTTAACTCACTGTAACTCGTTACTCCGTATAGCATCACTTTATTTATTTCGAGATCCCTGATCCCTTCTATAATATATTTAATAGCGATATAGTCCGCCATTTTCCCTCTTTTGCCCATCTCCTTCATGATAAACATGTACTCGAGGCATGACTCGTCATGTTTTTTTGATCTCGCACTCATGAGCTCATGGATCGTTTTCGAATCGATATTATCAGGGAAGGGAATTCTTTGAGTATAGCCGTCTTAAACTCCTCCCACGTCTTAAACATCCGCTCTGCACGGAACCACAGCAATGCCGTACCACACAAAGATCTCCTCGCCATAAGTAGCTGCTGCAGCGGCGTCCACTCACATAGTTCCGCAGTATCCTCCACGTCTTGAACCCATTTTGTAGCCGGATACGTCTTATCCTGGCCACTGAATTTGGGGATAAGGCCTTCTGTGAGGTGCAACGTGCCGACACCACGCGACACGGCTGCCGAAGACTCGTCGTCATAGTCTCCTTGCCTGCTGGCCCGCCTGTTCTTCTTAGGCGACATCTTCTGCGATCTGATGGTAGCGCTCGTCTTCTTAAAGTCCTCTTCCGTGCGGAGTCTTTGGGAAGGTCACGTATACCGATGGTGAATTTCTCGTTTCTCGTCTTGATTTTTATCCGACCACACTTCTGACACCAAAACTGTGGGTCGGGCTAATGGAAACAACTTTTTAAGCAATACTTTAACTATATTTTAGTAAAAATAACATCAGCATTAGCAATCGAAAAATTACACACCGGCGCTCGTTACAATATTCAAACCGTCTGGCTAGCGTTTTGCCATCTCACTCACACCCGTTCACACTTACACATTGCTGTCTCATTCGTTCTCTACGTTCCGATCCGCGCATCCTACATATATATATACACATACGTATATATATATTTACCGTCAGGGTCCCGCCGGGTTCCTCCTCCTGGTATCAGGACTGGACTCGGGCGCGACGCCGTACAGTCACGTGGACGTGGCGGGGTCGGCGGGCTCGCTGCCGGCGCCGCCGACCGCCGCGCCGCTGCTCGCGCTCGCCGCACACTACAAGCTACTGCGATGCTAGCGCCGACCGAACCACCCCGACTGACTTATTCATGTTCTGAGCAAACCCAGCACCTTGCCACCACTGGTCTCACCGCGAGCTACTATTAAGCTATGAACTATCCGCCTACATATTTTCTGCTTTGCCCGCCTTTTGTACAATTGTATTTTTCTTTTTGTGCAATAAAGATTAAATAAATAAATAAACACGAACAAAAGATACGCACTCTCGTGTAAATAAAAGAGACACGGCGATACTCGCCCAGCTATCAGCTATCAACGCCGGGCGAGTGTCGCCGTGTCTCTTTTATTTACACGGGAGTGCGTATCGTTTGTTCGTGTTTATAGCCGATAGTTCGTAGCTTAGTAGCTCACGGTGAGACCAGTGCCTTAGACGTTGACATCGAAACGTCTCCTAATAGGAACGATGTCCGTTTCTTTATCGGCTTGCTAAGTTAGGAGACTCCTGAACAGAGATCGGATGGATTTGCGGCATTCGTCATTTTGATGACATTTAGTATGAGATGTCGCACAAAAATCCAATCTCTGCTCATGAATGAGGGGATAATTTACCCGATATCAAAACCTGCCTGAATAATAAACTACGACTAATACTACTAGAGAGAAAGAGGGATTAAATAGACCGCGAACTTCGAAAATCGTAAACGAGAATCTGCCCTTGTCACCCCGGCGGCACTTTGGTTAAAAACAGCGACAGATTTTAGAAAATTGTACAGTTTTCGAAATTCGCATTCTTATATTGTATAGACTCACTCATAATTTGTCCAGTGACTAAACACACGGTGTATAAAATCTGTTTTCATCACACCTGTTCCGTAAGTGCGCCAATACGCTGCGGTGATGCGGGCCGTAGGTGCGTCATTACGTCCTAGTAGGCCGTTAAGGATTTTCATACAACATTACGTCGCACTAGCGGGGTCCGGCGGCGCACGCCGAGATTTCTTTTATGAAAATGATGAAATTAAGTCATCCCTGATTTAGACCATTTTAGAGTAGTTTTGTGAAAATATATTGTTTTATTTACTTTTTTGCATCACAGGTGTGATGAAAAACATTGTGTGTGCCACGGGCGGTACAAGAATTACGAACTCGTGCTAGAATTAAGCCCTCACCTTCGGCTCGGGCTTGAATTCACACTCGTTCGTAATTTCTTGTTTACCGCCCTAAGTACACAATGTACTATTTTATAATGTCAGCGAATGCATAATTAAAAGCATAATATTGTTAAGAAGTACAATGTACAATATATCATAATAATGGTCATGTATTTTTTTGTCTTTTAAATAAAATATACAATTTTTAAGTGTTGTTGTTTATGTGCATCTTTAGATTTGTATAGGTGTCCTTTGACGTTCATGAATCAAGAGTTCTACCTTCGAAATACAACGTACAGCAGAACAGATAATCATTAGAATATGTTCCCAACATTAAACTAGACATCCAAATTCGGAAAGCTATTACAGTAGTTATTTCATAATAACTGACATCTGACAGATAGGTAAGTGCATTTCCGTTGCCTGTCAGGTTTTGGGACATAAAATAGGTCCCATTATTAGGTATTCGAGCGACGATTTTTTACGAGGGTTATTCTGCTTCCCAAAACCTCGTCTTTATATTTCACGTGTTTCCATTTTCCAAACGTATTTTGTGATGTTATGTTATACGCACGACAAGAACAGGATAATTAATATTTTTTTCCTCGTTAAGAAATAGCGAAACGAAGCATCATAAATTGTAGCTGTGGATTTTGCTCAACTGTCAACCCATTGAAAGTCGAATAGAGATGCAATCGGCAGAGGAGGGTGTGTCAGCCGTGGACGAGCCAAGCTTTGAGGAAGTTAGGAAAGCTATCATGAGGCTAAAAAACAACAAATCCCCAGGAATTGACGGTATTCATGGAGAGTTATGGAAGTATGGCGGAGGAGCAGTGCAATCAAGGATGTTCGAGATTATTACCAAGATCTGGAGAGAAGAGCAATAACCTGAGGAGTGGAACATCGGTGTTATATGCCCAATACACAAAAAAGGCTCGATAAACAAGCTAGTAACTATAGAGGCATTGCACTGCTACCAACGGCATACAAAGTTCTCTCATATGTCATATTGGGTCGATTACAGCCTTATGCAGAAGATATCCTAAGTGACTACCAGTGCGGTTTCCGCCAACAACGTAGCACTGTTGATCAAATATTCCTCCTGAGACAGCTGATGGAGAAGAAATGGGAGTATTCACAGAACGTCCACATCCTCTTCGTCGATTTTGCCAAAGCGTATGACAGTGTTGACAGAATGATAATGAAAATGAAAAATGAAAAATATTTATTTCCTTGAACAATTTTGGTGCAGTTTACAAGTGGGTTGAGACCTCCTATTAAGTAAATAACATGTTTTTTACAGAAATAATCAATGTCACTGTCACTCCTTGCCATCTATTTCAATTGACTTTTCTTCGATAACATCGCGTTATCCTGGTAAAAGTGAAAACTAGATCTAATTCGCATTGGTTTAGAGTTGAAAATTATAGTGGAAACTTTCATTGATTTTTTTCGAAAAAAATCCGGAAAAAACGAGCTGTTTGGAATCGGGATATAATCAGCCTCCGGAGCCTAGTTGGTAGTGACACTAGTGACCCTGCCTACGAAGCTGGAGGTTCCGGGTTCGAATCCCGGCGAGGGCATTATTTGTGTATTTATTTATCACAAATATTTGTTCCTTGGTCATGGGTGTCTATGTATTTAAGTATCTATATGTATGTGGGTCGGGCTAATGGAAACAACTTTTTAAGCAATACTTTAACTATATTTTAGTAAAAATAACATCAGCATTAGCAATCGAAAAATTACACACCGGCGCTCGTTACAATTTTCGAACGGTCTGGCTAGCGTTTTGCCATCTCACTCACACCCGTTCACACTTACACATTGCTGTCTCATTCACACATCACTCATTCGTTCTTTACGTTCCGATCCGCGCATCCTACAACTCGGCCGTCCGACAAATGGTCTGCCCTCAGACTATGGATACTTAAAAACAACAACAAACAACTTTGCTTTTACTTAAAAAGGTAATTAGGCACTGTACGGTATTGATGTAAAACTACAAGTCATTAAGTAGGTGTTACTCACCAGGCCATCTTTTCATGTGATCACCAGAAGTTGTAGTATTGCGGGAGCCTTCAGTGGCATCGTCTACCTTCTGCACCTGGTACCTGTCTCGAGCCATGACTCTTGTGACTCGGTATGGACCTAGGTATTTAGGCTTTAGCTTCATTCCCACCCCAAATTGGGTTCTCTTTATAGCGACCAGGTCACCTTCTTTGTACTTAGTGCTTTCCTTGCGCTTTCTATTAAAGGTTCGCCTATTTTCCTCCTGTACCTTTAATATCTGTTCTTTTGCCTTCAGTCTTTTTTCTTCTCGGGTCAGCATGAAGCTGTCACGATTTTCTTGCTCTAGTAATTCATAAATCATAAATCTCTGTATCTTCTTTACGCCTCATTTTGGTACCAATAAGTATCTCAAATGGAGTGGCGTTTATGCTCCTCTGATGGGTACTGTTGATCGCTCGCTGAACTCTACTCACGTGGCGATACCAGTGTGTTGGTTCCTCAATGCACAGCTTAGTCAAAATGCTGGTCAAGACTCTGTGAATCCTTTCCACTTGACCATTGCCACGAGGTACACCAGTGGTAATCTTAACATGGTCAATACCTTCATCCTTGCAAAACTCTTCGAATTGAGATCCTGTAAAAGCTGTACCTCTGTCTGTGATGATCCTGTTCGGATTTCCAAAACACTGCTCAAATATGATCATTTTATCAACTGTTTCTTTTGCTGTAGTACTCTTAACGGGAAACAGCCAAACAAATTTCGTAAAGGCGTCAACAACCGTCAAAATGTGATTATACATTTTTTTGGTCTCCGTCATCGGACCTATATGGTCGATATGAAGAGTCTCGAGTGGTAGCTCTTGCTTGTCAATAGGGTGCAAGAAACCTTCCAGCTTGCCACTCTTTCTCTCTGCTAGCAAGCATGGTATACAGCTGACTATAAACTCTTCAATCTTTCTATCTAAATTCTTGATATAATAATCTTTGCTGATAAGCTCGATCATCTTCTTTTTTGAAAAATGGCCATTCTCATGTGCTCTTTTTATAATCTCGGTTTCCATACTCTTTGGAACCACAAGATGCTTCTGTATGCCTTTGTAGAGCAAACCACTTTCAAAATAGTAGTCCTGGTACTGAGACTTCTCTCGAAGAATCTCCATAATAGCTTTTAAGCCTTCATCATTT
The DNA here is from genome assembly GCA_025490895.1 of Thaumatotibia leucotreta. NCBI lineage: Eukaryota > Metazoa > Arthropoda > Insecta > Lepidoptera > Tortricidae > Thaumatotibia > Thaumatotibia leucotreta. The sequence goes on from JALPQI010030991.1 coordinate 21,546, forward strand.
TCTTGTGCCCTTCGTAGGCTTTCATGAATTGTAGTGCTTGCTACTGCCACATACGGGTTTCGGCTGAGTGCGTCTACATGAGGCATCTTACTGCCTGCTCTGTGTTCTATTTCAAAGTCGTACTCTTGCAAAAGCATAATCCATCTGGCTACCCTAGTAGACGTCACCAAGTCTTTCTTGTTTAGAGTCATTTGAAATGCTTTGCAGTCTGTCACTATCTTAAAATGTCTTCCATACAGGTAACAACGAAATTTCTTTATACCTTCAATTACTGCTAACCCTTCAAGCTCATAGCTGGTATAGTTGCTCTCAGCTGGGGTTGTCTTCCTACTCATATAATACACAGGGTGCAGCTGTCCGTCTTCACCTTTTTGCAGCAGAATTGCAGATATTGCCATCTTAGAGGCATCCGTGTGCATCTCTGTGTATAGCTTGGGGTTAAATATGCGAAGCACTGGCTGACTTGTTAGCTTTCTCTTCAGCTCTTCAAATGCAGCTCGGCATTGATCATTAAATTCAAATGAATTTTCTTGTCGTAGTAGGTCTGTTAAGGGTTTGGCAATCATTGCGAAATCTTGTATATACTTTCTAAAGTATGACGTCAGACCTATGAAACTCTGTAGTTGCTTAGTATTGGTGGGCTCAGGGAATCTGGCAACAGCATCTGTCTTCTCCGGGGAAGGCCGCACCTCTCCATCTTGAATTACATGACCCAGGTATTCTACTCGCCGCTGGACCAGTTGCGACTTTCTCCAATTTATCTCCAGCCCATACTGCGCAGCCACCTCCAATACATCAGCCAACCGGATCACAGCCTCTTCTTCAGTTTCTGCTGGTATAATTAAATCATCAATAAAAATTAGGACAACACCCTTGGCAATCAGGTCCCTAAATATTGCTGTGATGAATCTTGTGAACACTTTTGGGCAGATGGACAACCCAAAAGGAGCCCTTAGGAATTCGTACTGGCCAGTCATTGTTACAAATGCCGTGAATTTTACAGATTCAGCCTCCACAGGCAAATGAAAATATCCATTCTTCAGGTCTAAAGTACTAAATATTTTAGCACTTGCAAGTTTGTCTATGTGATCCTCTATCACTGGGAGAGGATACTCATCCTTGACAATTTTTTGATTTAAACGTCGGTAATCTACACATACTCTTACAGAGCCATCTTTCTTCCTAACTAAAACTACTGGGCTTGCATATTCAGAGTAGCTCACCTGTACAATGCCGTCTTCTAACCACTTTGCTACCTGATGGTCCACATCCTGTTGTTCCTTTGGAGCCAGCCTCCTAGGTCGCTGAGCCACCGGATGTTCGTCTTTGAGCACAATCTTCAGTTGTACCGGCGCCTCTTTCGTCTTTAAGGGAACATATGACTCCACCAAACTGCTCACTTGCTGATGGACCTCGGTGCTCACCTCATTACCTACAACAAAGGAATCATCCACACATATTTCATACACCCAGCGAGCGCGCGGGGTTAACCTAACATCACAGTTTTCCATCAACATCGTACAGTGCTTTAGTAACTCTTGCCCAATAATCATATTAAATATGTGAACCGGCACATTATCATTAGCTATCACATAAAACAATACATCGTTATACCAATAGTCATCAATCAGTACATTTAGTTTTAATTGTCCGTAGTAGTTCACTGATCCACCAAGTCCAGTCAAAGGTTCATCGTACTCGCAGCTCTGCATCGACACATTTAACTCGTTAAGGCACTTTATTGTCAACAGATTCACATTGCTGCCCGAATCGATCAAGGCACACACGTCTTTATCGCACACCGAGATTGTTTTAAGCGGCTTCTTGTTTAATAAGTTTGCATAATTTCGCGCACTTGTCGTATCCGTTGCAAAACATTGTTGTTTATCTGTCACTGCTGCAGCGGCGTCCACTCACATAGTTCCGCAGTATCCTCCACGTCTTGAACCCATTTTGTAGCCGGATACGTCTTATCCTGGCCACTGAATTTGGGGATAAGGCCTTCTGTGAGGTGCAACGTGCCGACACCACGCGACACGGCTGCCGAAGACTCGTCGTCATAGTCTCCTTGCCTGCTGGCCCGCCTGTTCTTCTTAGGCGACATCTTCTGCGATCTGATGGTAGCGCTCGTCTTCTTAAAGTCCTCTTCCGTGCGGAGTCTTTGGGAAGGTCACGTATACCGATGGTGAATTTCTCGTTTCTCGTCTTGATTTTTATCCGACCACACTTCTGACACCAAAACTGTGGGTCGGGCTAATGGAAACAACTTTTTAAGCAATACTTTAACTATATTTTAGTAAAAATAACATCAGCATTAGCAATCGAAAAATTACACACCGGCGCTCGTTACAATATTCAAACCGTCTGGCTAGCGTTTTGCCATCTCACTCACACCCGTTCACACTTACACATTGCTGTCTCATTCGTTCTCTACGTTCCGATCCGCGCATCCTACATATATATATACACATACGTATATATATATTTACCGTCAGGGTCCCGCCGGGTTCCTCCTCCTGGTATCAGGACTGGACTCGGGCGCGACGCCGTACAGTCACGTGGACGTGGCGGGGTCGGCGGGCTCGCTGCCGGCGCCGCCGACCGCCGCGCCGCTGCTCGCGCTCGCCGCACACTACAAGCTACTGCGATGCTAGCGCCGACCGAACCACCCCGACTGACTTATTCATGTTCTGAGCAAACCCAGCACCTTGCCACCACTGGTCTCACCGCGAGCTACTATTAAGCTATGAACTATCCGCCTACATATTTTCTGCTTTGCCCGCCTTTTGTACAATTGTATTTTTCTTTTTGTGCAATAAAGATTAAATAAATAAATAAACACGAACAAAAGATACGCACTCTCGTGTAAATAAAAGAGACACGGCGATACTCGCCCAGCTATCAGCTATCAACGCCGGGCGAGTGTCGCCGTGTCTCTTTTATTTACACGGGAGTGCGTATCGTTTGTTCGTGTTTATAGCCGATAGTTCGTAGCTTAGTAGCTCACGGTGAGACCAGTGCCTTAGACGTTGACATCGAAACGTCTCCTAATAGGAACGATGTCCGTTTCTTTATCGGCTTGCTAAGTTAGGAGACTCCTGAACAGAGATCGGATGGATTTGCGGCATTCGTCATTTTGATGACATTTAGTATGAGATGTCGCACAAAAATCCAATCTCTGCTCATGAATGAGGGGATAATTTACCCGATATCAAAACCTGCCTGAATAATAAACTACGACTAATACTACTAGAGAGAAAGAGGGATTAAATAGACCGCGAACTTCGAAAATCGTAAACGAGAATCTGCCCTTGTCACCCCGGCGGCACTTTGGTTAAAAACAGCGACAGATTTTAGAAAATTGTACAGTTTTCGAAATTCGCATTCTTATATTGTATAGACTCACTCATAATTTGTCCAGTGACTAAACACACGGTGTATAAAATCTGTTTTCATCACACCTGTTCCGTAAGTGCGCCAATACGCTGCGGTGATGCGGGCCGTAGGTGCGTCATTACGTCCTAGTAGGCCGTTAAGGATTTTCATACAACATTACGTCGCACTAGCGGGGTCCGGCGGCGCACGCCGAGATTTCTTTTATGAAAATGATGAAATTAAGTCATCCCTGATTTAGACCATTTTAGAGTAGTTTTGTGAAAATATATTGTTTTATTTACTTTTTTGCATCACAGGTGTGATGAAAAACATTGTGTGTGCCACGGGCGGTACAAGAATTACGAACTCGTGCTAGAATTAAGCCCTCACCTTCGGCTCGGGCTTGAATTCACACTCGTTCGTAATTTCTTGTTTACCGCCCTAAGTACACAATGTACTATTTTATAATGTCAGCGAATGCATAATTAAAAGCATAATATTGTTAAGAAGTACAATGTACAATATATCATAATAATGGTCATGTATTTTTTTGTCTTTTAAATAAAATATACAATTTTTAAGTGTTGTTGTTTATGTGCATCTTTAGATTTGTATAGGTGTCCTTTGACGTTCATGAATCAAGAGTTCTACCTTCGAAATACAACGTACAGCAGAACAGATAATCATTAGAATATGTTCCCAACATTAAACTAGACATCCAAATTCGGAAAGCTATTACAGTAGTTATTTCATAATAACTGACATCTGACAGATAGGTAAGTGCATTTCCGTTGCCTGTCAGGTTTTGGGACATAAAATAGGTCCCATTATTAGGTATTCGAGCGACGATTTTTTTACGAGGGTTATTCTGCTTCCCAAAACCTCGTCTTTATATTTCACGTGTTTCCATTTTCCAAACGTATTTTGTGATGTTATGTTATACGCACGACAAGAACAGGATAATTAATATTTTTTTCCTCGTTAAGAAATAGCGAAACGAAGCATCATAAATTGTAGCTGTGGATTTTGCTCAACTGTCAACCCATTGAAAGTCGAATAGAGATGCAATCGGCAGAGGAGGGTGTGTCAGCCGTGGACGAGCCAAGCTTTGAGGAA
>JALPQI010030992.1:0-56153 GCA_025490895.1 Thaumatotibia leucotreta
CCTTTGGGAAGGTCACGTATACCGATGGTGAATTTCTCGTTTCTCGTCTTGATTTTTATCCGACCACACTTCTGACACCAAAACTGTGGGTCGGGCTAATGGAAACAACTTTTTAAGCAATACTTTAACTATATTTTAGTAAAAATAACATCAGCATTAGCAATCGAAAAATTACACACCGGCGCTCGTTACAATATTCAAACCGTCTGGCTAGCGTTTTGCCATCTCACTCACACCCGTTCACACTTACACATTGCTGTCTCATTCGTTCTCTACGTTCCGATCCGCGCATCCTACATATATATATACACATACGTATATATATATTTACCGTCAGGGTCCCGCCGGGTTCCTCCTCCTGGTATCAGGACTGGACTCGGGCGCGACGCCGTACAGTCACGTGGACGTGGCGGGGTCGGCGGGCTCGCTGCCGGCGCCGCCGACCGCCGCGCCGCTGCTCGCGCTCGCCGCACACTACAAGCTACTGCGATGCTAGCGCCGACCGAACCACCCCGACTGACTTATTCATGTTCTGAGCAAACCCAGCACCTTGCCACCACTGGTCTCACCGCGAGCTACTATTAAGCTATGAACTATCCGCCTACATATTTTCTGCTTTGCCCGCCTTTTGTACAATTGTATTTTTCTTTTTGTGCAATAAAGATTAAATAAATAAATAAACACGAACAAAAGATACGCACTCTCGTGTAAATAAAAGAGACACGGCGATACTCGCCCAGCTATCAGCTATCAACGCCGGGCGAGTGTCGCCGTGTCTCTTTTATTTACACGGGAGTGCGTATCGTTTGTTCGTGTTTATAGCCGATAGTTCGTAGCTTAGTAGCTCACGGTGAGACCAGTGCCTTAGACGTTGACATCGAAACGTCTCCTAATAGGAACGATGTCCGTTTCTTTATCGGCTTGCTAAGTTAGGAGACTCCTGAACAGAGATCGGATGGATTTGCGGCATTCGTCATTTTGATGACATTTAGTATGAGATGTCGCACAAAAATCCAATCTCTGCTCATGAATGAGGGGATAATTTACCCGATATCAAAACCTGCCTGAATAATAAACTACGACTAATACTACTAGAGAGAAAGAGGGATTAAATAGACCGCGAACTTCGAAAATCGTAAACGAGAATCTGCCCTTGTCACCCCCGGCGGCACTTTGGTTAAAAACAGCGACAGATTTTAGAAAATTGTACAGTTTTCGAAATTCGCATTCTTATATTGTATAGACTCACTCATAATTTGTCCAGTGACTAAACACACGGTGTATAAAATCTGTTTTCATCACACCTGTTCCGTAAGTGCGCCAATACGCTGCGGTGATGCGGGCCGTAGGTGCGTCATTACGTCCTAGTAGGCCGTTAAGGATTTTCATACAACATTACGTCGCACTAGCGGGGTCCGGCGGCGCACGCCGAGATTTCTTTTATGAAAATGATGAAATTAAGTCATCCCTGATTTAGACCATTTTAGAGTAGTTTTGTGAAAATATATTGTTTTATTTACTTTTTTGCATCACAGGTGTGATGAAAAACATTGTGTGTGCCACGGGCGGTACAAGAATTACGAACTCGTGCTAGAATTAAGCCCTCACCTTCGGCTCGGGCTTGAATTCACACTCGTTCGTAATTTCTTGTTTACCGCCCTAAGTACACAATGTACTATTTTATAATGTCAGCGAATGCATAATTAAAAGCATAATATTGTTAAGAAGTACAATGTACAATATATCATAATAATGGTCATGTATTTTTTTGTCTTTTAAATAAAATATACAATTTTTAAGTGTTGTTGTTTATGTGCATCTTTAGATTTGTATAGGTGTCCTTTGACGTTCATGAATCAAGAGTTCTACCTTCGAAATACAACGTACAGCAGAACAGATAATCATTAGAATATGTTCCCAACATTAAACTAGACATCCAAATTCGGAAAGCTATTACAGTAGTTATTTCATAATAACTGACATCTGACAGATAGGTAAGTGCATTTCCGTTGCCTGTCAGGTTTTGGGACATAAAATAGGTCCCATTATTAGGTATTCGAGCGACGATTTTTTACGAGGGTTATTCTGCTTCCCAAAACCTCGTCTTTATATTTCACGTGTTTCCATTTTCCAAACGTATTTTGTGATGTTATGTTATACGCACGACAAGAACAGGATAATTAATATTTTTTTCCTCGTTAAGAAATAGCGAAACGAAGCATCATAAATTGTAGCTGTGGATTTTGCTCAACTGTCAACCCATTGAAAGTCGAATAGAGATGCAATCGGCAGAGGAGGGTGTGTCAGCCGTGGACGAGCCAAGCTTTGAGGAAGTTAGGAAAGCTATCATGAGGCTAAAAAACAACAAATCCCCAGGAATTGACGGTATTCATGGAGAGTTATGGAAGTATGGCGGAGGAGCAGTGCAATCAAGGATGTTCGAGATTATTACCAAGATCTGGAGAGAAGAGCAATAACCTGAGGAGTGGAACATCGGTGTTATATGCCCAATACACAAAAAAGGCTCGATAAACAAGCTAGTAACTATAGAGGCATTGCACTGCTACCAACGGCATACAAAGTTCTCTCATATGTCATATTGGGTCGATTACAGCCTTATGCAGAAGATATCCTAAGTGACTACCAGTGCGGTTTCCGCCAACAACGTAGCACTGTTGATCAAATATTCCTCCTGAGACAGCTGATGGAGAAGAAATGGGAGTATTCACAGAACGTCCACATCCTCTTCGTCGATTTTGCCAAAGCGTATGACAGTGTTGACAGAATGATAATGAAAATGAAAAATGAAAAATATTTATTTCCTTGAACAATTTTGGTGCAGTTTACAAGTGGGTTGAGACCTCCTATTAAGTAAATAACATGTTTTTTACAGAAATAATCAATGTCACTGTCACTCCTTGCCATCTATTTCAATTGACTTTTCTTCGATAACATCGCGTTATCCTGGTAAAAGTGAAAACTAGATCTAATTCGCATTGGTTTAGAGTTGAAAATTATAGTGGAAACTTTCATTGATTTTTTTCGAAAAAAATCCGGAAAAAACGAGCTGTTTGGAATCGGGATATAATCAGCCTCCGGAGCCTAGTTGGTAGTGACACTAGTGACCCTGCCTACGAAGCTGGAGGTTCCGGGTTCGAATCCCGGCGAGGGCATTATTTGTGTATTTATTTATCACAAATATTTGTTCCTTGGTCATGGGTGTCTATGTATTTAAGTATCTATATGTATGTGGGTCGGGCTAATGGAAACAACTTTTTAAGCAATACTTTAACTATATTTTAGTAAAAATAACATCAGCATTAGCAATCGAAAAATTACACACCGGCGCTCGTTACAATTTTCGAACGGTCTGCTCACACCCGTTCACACTTACACATTGCTGTCTCATTCACACATCACTCATTCGTTCTTTACGTTCCGATCCGCGCATCCTACAACTCGGCCGTCCGACAAATGGTCTGCCCTCAGACTATGGATACTTAAAAACAACAACAAACAACTTTGCTTTTACTTAAAAAGGTAATTAGGCACTGTACGGTATTGATGTAAAACTACAAGTCATTAAGTAGGTGTTACTCACCAGGCCATCTTTTCATGTGATCACCAGAAGTTGTAGTATTGCGGGAGCCTTCAGTGGCATCGTCTACCTTCTGCACCTGGTACCTGTCTCGAGCCATGACTCTTGTGACTCGGTATGGACCTAGGTATTTAGGCTTTAGCTTCATTCCCACCCCAAATTGGGTTCTCTTTATAGCGACCAGGTCACCTTCTTTGTACTTAGTGCTTTCCTTGCGCTTTCTATTAAAGGTTCGCCTATTTTCCTCCTGTACCTTTAATATCTGTTCTTTTGCCTTCAGTCTTTTTTCTTCTCGGGTCAGCATGAAGCTGTCACGATTTTCTTGCTCTAGTAATTCATAAATCATAAATCTCTGTATCTTCTTTACGCCTCATTTTGGTACCAATAAGTATCTCAAATGGAGTGGCGTTTATGCTCCTCTGATGGGTACTGTTGATCGCTCGCTGAACTCTACTCACGTGGCGATACCAGTGTGTTGGTTCCTCAATGCACAGCTTAGTCAAAATGCTGGTCAAGACTCTGTGAATCCTTTCCACTTGACCATTGCCACGAGGTACACCAGTGGTAATCTTAACATGGTCAATACCTTCATCCTTGCAAAACTCTTCGAATTGAGATCCTGTAAAAGCTGTACCTCTGTCTGTGATGATCCTGTTCGGATTTCCAAAACACTGCTCAAATATGATCATTTTATCAACTGTTTCTTTTGCTGTAGTACTCTTAACGGGAAACAGCCAAACAAATTTCGTAAAGGCGTCAACAACCGTCAAAATGTGATTATACATTTTTTTGGTCTCCGTCATCGGACCTATATGGTCGATATGAAGAGTCTCGAGTGGTAGCTCTTGCTTGTCAATAGGGTGCAAGAAACCTTCCAGCTTGCCACTCTTTCTCTCTGCTAGCAAGCATGGTATACAGCTGACTATAAACTCTTCAATCTTTCTATCTAAATTCTTGATATAATAATCTTTGCTGATAAGCTCGATCATCTTCTTTTTTGAAAAATGGCCATTCTCATGTGCTCTTTTTATAATCTCGGTTTCCATACTCTTTGGAACCACAAGATGCTTCTGTATGCCTTTGTAGAGCAAACCACTTTCAAAATAGTAGTCCTGGTACTGAGACTTCTCTCGAAGAATCTCCATAATAGCTTTTAAGCCTTCATCATTTTCTTGTGCCCTTCGTAGGCTTTCATGAATTGTAGTGCTTGCTACTGCCACATACGGGTTTCGGCTGAGTGCGTCTACATGAGGCATCTTACTGCCTGCTCTGTGTTCTATTTCAAAGTCGTACTCTTGCAAAAGCATAATCCATCTGGCTACCCTAGTAGACGTCACCAAGTCTTTCTTGTTTAGAGTCATTTGAAATGCTTTGCAGTCTGTCACTATCTTAAAATGTCTTCCATACAGGTAACAACGAAATTTCTTTATACCTTCAATTACTGCTAACCCTTCAAGCTCATAGCTGGTATAGTTGCTCTCAGCTGGGGTTGTCTTCCTACTCATATAATACACAGGGTGCAGCTGTCCGTCTTCACCTTTTTGCAGCAGAATTGCAGATATTGCCATCTTAGAGGCATCCGTGTGCATCTCTGTGTATAGCTTGGGGTTAAATATGCGAAGCACTGGCTGACTTGTTAGCTTTCTCTTCAGCTCTTCAAATGCAGCTCGGCATTGATCATTAAATTCAAATGAATTTTCTTGTCGTAGTAGGTCTGTTAAGGGTTTGGCAATCATTGCGAAATCTTGTATATACTTTCTAAAGTATGACGTCAGACCTATGAAACTCTGTAGTTGCTTAGTATTGGTGGGCTCAGGGAATCTGGCAACAGCATCTGTCTTCTCCGGGGAAGGCCGCACCTCTCCATCTTGAATTACATGACCCAGGTATTCTACTCGCCGCTGGACCAGTTGCGACTTTCTCCAATTTATCTCCAGCCCATACTGCGCAGCCACCTCCAATACATCAGCCAACCGGATCACAGCCTCTTCTTCAGTTTCTGCTGGTATAATTAAATCATCAATAAAAATTAGGACAACACCCTTGGCAATCAGGTCCCTAAATATTGCTGTGATGAATCTTGTGAACACTTTTGGGCAGATGGACAACCCAAAAGGAGCCCTTAGGAATTCGTACTGGCCAGTCATTGTTACAAATGCCGTGAATTTTACAGATTCAGCCTCCACAGGCAAATGAAAATATCCATTCTTCAGGTCTAAAGTACTAAATATTTTAGCACTTGCAAGTTTGTCTATGTGATCCTCTATCACTGGGAGAGGATACTCATCCTTGACAATTTTTTGATTTAAACGTCGGTAATCTACACATACTCTTACAGAGCCATCTTTCTTCCTAACTAAAACTACTGGGCTTGCATATTCAGAGTAGCTCACCTGTACAATGCCGTCTTCTAACCACTTTGCTACCTGATGGTCCACATCCTGTTGTTCCTTTGGAGCCAGCCTCCTAGGTCGCTGAGCCACCGGATGTTCGTCTTTGAGCACAATCTTCAGTTGTACCGGCGCCTCTTTCGTCTTTAAGGGAACATATGACTCCACCAAACTGCTCACTTGCTGATGGACCTCGGTGCTCACCTCATTACCTACAACAAAGGAATCATCCACACATATTTCATACACCCAGCGAGCGCGCGGGGTTAACCTAACATCACAGTTTTCCATCAACATCGTACAGTGCTTTAGTAACTCTTGCCCAATAATCATATTAAATATGTGAACCGGCACATTATCATTAGCTATCACATAAAACAATACATCGTTATACCAATAGTCATCAATCAGTACATTTAGTTTTAATTGTCCGTAGTAGTTCACTGATCCACCAAGTCCAGTCAAAGGTTCATCGTACTCGCAGCTCTGCATCGACACATTTAACTCGTTAAGGCACTTTATTGTCAACAGATTCACATTGCTGCCCGAATCGATCAAGGCACACACGTCTTTATCGCACACCGAGATTGTTTTAAGCGGCTTCTTGTTTAATAAGTTTGCATAATTTCGCGCACTTGTCGTATCCGTTGCAAAACATTGTTGTTTATCTGTCACTGCTGCAGCGGCGTCCACTCACATAGTTCCGCAGTATCCTCCACGTCTTGAACCCATTTTGTAGCCGGATACGTCTTATCCTGGCCACTGAATTTGGGGATAAGGCCTTCTGTGAGGTGCAACGTGCCGACACCACGCGACACGGCTGCCGAAGACTCGTCGTCATAGTCTCCTTGCCTGCTGGCCCGCCTGTTCTTCTTAGGCGACATCTTCTGCGATCTGATGGTAGCGCTCGTCTTCTTAAAGTCCTCTTCCGTGCGGAGTCTTTGGGAAGGTCACGTATACCGATGGTGAATTTCTCGTTTCTCGTCTTGATTTTTATCCGACCACACTTCTGACACCAAAACTGTGGGTCGGGCTAATGGAAACAACTTTTTAAGCAATACTTTAACTATATTTTAGTAAAAATAACATCAGCATTAGCAATCGAAAAATTACACACCGGCGCTCGTTACAATATTCAAACCGTCTGGCTAGCGTTTTGCCATCTCACTCACACCCGTTCACACTTACACATTGCTGTCTCATTCGTTCTCTACGTTCCGATCCGCGCATCCTACATATATATATACACATACGTATATATATATTTACCGTCAGGGTCCCGCCGGGTTCCTCCTCCTGGTATCAGGACTGGACTCGGGCGCGACGCCGTACAGTCACGTGGACGTGGCGGGGTCGGCGGGCTCGCTGCCGGCGCCGCCGACCGCCGCGCCGCTGCTCGCGCTCGCCGCACACTACAAGCTACTGCGATGCTAGCGCCGACCGAACCACCCCGACTGACTTATTCATGTTCTGAGCAAACCCAGCACCTTGCCACCACTGGTCTCACCGCGAGCTACTATTAAGCTATGAACTATCCGCCTACATATTTTCTGCTTTGCCCGAAGGTTGACTGGTAGAGAATGCCTTGTAGCATTAAGTCCGCCTTTTGTAAAATAAATAAATAAACACGAACAAAAGATACGCACTCTCGTGTAAATAAAAGAGACACGGCGATATTCGCCCAGCTATCAGCTATCAACGCCGGGCGAGTGTCGCCGTGTCTCTTTTATTTACACGGGAGTGCGTATCGTTTGTTCGTGTTTATAGCCGATAGTTCGTAGCTTAGTAGCTCACGGTGAGACCAGTGCCTTAGACGTTGACATCGAAACGTCTCCTAATAGGAACGATGTCCGTTTCTTTATCGGCTTGCTAAGTTAGGAGACTCCTGAACAGAGATCGGATGGATTTGCGGCATTCGTCATTTTGATGACATTTAGTATGAGATGTCGCACAAAAATCCAATCTCTGCTCATGAATGAGGGGATAATTTACCCGATATCAAAACCTGCCTGAATAATAAACTACGACTAATACTACTAGAGAGAAAGAGGGATTAAATAGACCGCGAACTTCGAAAATCGTAAACGAGAATCTGCCCTTGTCACCCCGGCGGCACTTTGGTTAAAAACAGCGACAGATTTTAGAAAATTGTACAGTTTTCGAAATTCGCATTCTTATATTGTATAGACTCACTCATAATTTGTCCAGTGACTAAATGTGCACACGGTGTATAAAATCTCTTTTCATCACACCTGTTCCGTAAGTGCGCCGCAACGCTGCGGTGATGCGGGCCGTAGGTGCGTCATTACGTCATAGTATGCCGTTAAGGATTTTCATACAACATTACGTCGCACTAGCGGGGTCCGGCGCACGCCGAAATTTCTTTTATGAAAATGATGAAATTAAGTCATCCCTGATTTAGACCATTTTAGAGTAGTTTTGTGAAAATATATTGTTTTATTTACTTTTTTGCATCACAGGTGTGATGAAAAACATTGTGTGTGCCACGGGCGGTACAAGAATTACGAACTCGTGCTAGAATTAAGCCCTCACCTTCGGCTCGGGCTTGAATTCACACTCGTTCGTAATTTCTTGTTTACCGCCCTAAGTACACAATGTACTATTTTATAATGTCAGCGAATGCATAATTAAAAGCATAATATTGTTAAGAAGTACAATGTACAATATATCATAATAATGGTCATGTATTTTTTTGTCTTTTAATAAAATATACAATTTTTAAGTGTTGTTGTTTATGTGCATCTTTAGATTTGTATAGGTGTCCTTTGACGTTCATGAATCAAGAGTTCTACCTTCGAAATACAACGTACAGCAGAACAGATAATCATTAGAATATGTTCCCAACATTAAACTAGACATCCAAATTCGGAAAGCTATTACAGTAGTTATTCCATAATAACTGACATCTGACAGATAAGTGCATTTCCGTTGCCTGTCAGATTTTGGGACATAAAATAGGTCCCATTATTAGGTATTCGAGCGACGATTTTTTTACGAGGGTTATTCTGCTTCCCAAAACCTCGTCTTTATATTTCACGTGTTTCCATTTTCCAAACGTATTTTGTGATGTTATGTTATACGCACGACAAGAACAGGATAATTAATATTTTTTTCCTCGTTAAGAAATAGCGAAACGAAGCATCATAAATTGTAGCTGTGGATTTTGCTCAACTGTCAACCCATTGAAAGTCGAATAGAGATGCAATCGGCAGAGGAGGGTGTGTCAGCCGTGGACGAGCCAAGCTTTGAGGAAGTTAGGAAAGCTATCATGAGGCTAAAAAACAACAAATCCCCAGGAATTGACGGTATTCATGGAGAGTTATGGAAGTATGGCGGAGGAGCAGTGCAATCAAGGATGTTCGAGATTATTACCAAGATCTGGAGAGAAGAGCAATAACCTGAGGAGTGGAACATCGGTGTTATATGCCCAATACACAAAAAAGGCTCGATAAACAAGCTAGTAACTATAGAGGCATTGCACTGCTACCAACGGCATACAAAGTTCTCTCATATGTCATATTGGGTCGATTACAGCCTTATGCAGAAGATATCCTAAGTGACTACCAGTGCGGTTTCCGCCAACAACGTAGCACTGTTGATCAAATATTCCTCCTGAGACAGCTGATGGAGAAGAAATGGGAGTATTCACAGAACGTCCACATCCTCTTCGTCGATTTTGCCAAAGCGTATGACAGTGTTGACAGAATGATAATGAAAATGAAAAATGAAAAATATTTATTTCCTTGAAAAATTTTGGTGCAGTTTACAAGTGGGTTGAGACCTCCTATTAAGTAAATAACATGTTTTTTACAGAAATAATCAATGTCACTGTCACTCCTTGTCATCTATTTCAATTGACTTTTCTTCGATAACATCGCGTTATCCTGGTAAAAGTGAAAACTAGATCTAATTCGCATTGGTTTAGAGTTGAAAATTATAGTGGAAACTTTCATTGATTTTTTTCGAAAAAAATCCGGAAAAAACGAGCTGTTTGGAATCGGGATATAATCAGCCTCCGGAGCCTAGTTGGTAGTGACACTAGTGACCCTGCCTACGAAGCTGGAGGTTCCGGGTTCGAATCCCGGCGAGGGCATTATTTGTGTATTTATTTATCACAAATATTTGTTCCTTGGTCATGGGTGTCTATGTATTTAAGTATCTATATGTATGTGGGTCGGGCTAATGGAAACAACTTTTTAAGCAATACTTTAACTATATTTTAGTAAAAATAACATCAGCATTAGCAATCGAAAAATTACACACCGGCGCTCGTTACAATTTTCGAACGGTCTGGCTAGCGTTTTGCCATCTCACTCACACCCGTTCACACTTACACATTGCTGTCTCATTCACACATCACTCATTCGTTCTTTACGTTCCGATCCGCGCATCCTACAACTCGGCCGTCCGACAAATGGTCTGCCCTCAGACTATGGATACTTAAAAACAACAACAAACAACTTTGCTTTTACTTAAAAAGGTAATTAGGCACTGTACGGTATTGATGTAAAACTACAAGTCATTAAGTAGGTGTTACTCACCAGGCCATCTTTTCATGTGATCACCAGAAGTTGTAGTATTGCGGGAGCCTTCAGTGGCATCGTCTACCTTCTGCACCTGGTACCTGTCTCGAGCCATGACTCTTGTGACTCGGTATGGACCTAGGTATTTAGGCTTTAGCTTCATGCCCACCCCAAATTGGGTTCTCTTTATAGCGACCAGGTCACCTTCTTTGTACTTAGTGCTTTCCTTGCGCTTTCTATTAAAGGTTCGCCTATTTTCCTCCTGTACCTTTAATATCTGTTCTTTTGCCTTCAGTCTTTTTTCTTCTCGGGTCAGCATGAAGCTGTCACGATTTTCTTGCTCTAGTAATTCATAAACAAGGATCGGACAAACGCCCGTCATTCTGAAAACATAACCCTGTTCCGTACAGTAGAGACTTATTTATCTTATGATATTAAGACATTTTATTTTATA
Organism: Thaumatotibia leucotreta; assembly: GCA_025490895.1. Classification (NCBI taxonomy): domain Eukaryota; kingdom Metazoa; phylum Arthropoda; class Insecta; order Lepidoptera; family Tortricidae; genus Thaumatotibia; species Thaumatotibia leucotreta. The sequence goes on from JALPQI010030992.1 coordinate 10,987, forward strand.
AGATATTTTTTTAATAACAATAACATAAAGTATTTATTTAGGAGATCCCAACTTTTCCTTACTTGAGCACATCATGATTGTAACCAATAAACAATTAAAAATTTTTGATATTGAATTATTATTAGTGACCAATGTCATAAATTCATAATCGTGGCGTGTACAAGTAAGAAGGAGTTGGTATCTCTTAAATATATGCTTTGTGATAGAATTATTAAAAACATATCTTATACAATAAAATATGTTAACATCATAAGATAAGGAAGTCTCTATTGTACGGAACAGAGTAATATTTTCAAAATGACGGGCGTTTGTCCGATCCTTGTTCATAAATCTCTGTATCTTCTTTACGCCTCATTTTGGTACCAATAAGTATCTCAAATGGAGTGGCGTTTATGCTCCTCTGATGGGTACTGTTGATCGCTCGCTGAACTCTACTCACGTGGCGATACCAGTGTGTTGGTTCCTCAATGCACAGCTTAGTCAAAATGCTGGTCAAGACTCTGTGAATCCTTTCCACTTGACCATTGCCACGAGGTACACCAGTGGTAATCTTAACATGGTCAATACCTTCATCCTTGCAAAACTCTTCGAATTGAGATCCTGTAAAAGCTGTACCTCTGTCTGTGATGATCCTGTTCGGATTTCCAAAACACTGCTGAAATATGATCATTTTATCAACTGATTCTTTTGCTGTAGTACTCTTAACGGGAAACAGCCAAACAAATTTCGTAAAGGCGTCAACAACCGTCAAAATGTGATTATACATTTTTTTGGTCTCCGTCATCGGACCTATATGGTCGATATGAAGAGTCTCGAGTGGTAGCTCTTGCTTGTCAATAGGGTGCAAGAAACCCTTCCAGCATGCCACTCTTTCTCTCTGCTAGCAAGCATGGTATACAGCTGACTATAAACTCTTCAATCTTTCTATCTAAATTCTTGATATAATAATCTTTGCTGATAAGCTCGATCATCTTCTTTTTTGAAAAATGGCCATTCTCATGTGCTCTTTTTATAATCTCGGTTTCCATACTCTTTGGAACCACAAGATGCTTCTGTATGCCTTTGTAGAGCAAACCACTTTCAAAATAGTAGTCCTGGTACTGAGACTTCTCTCGAAGAATCTCCATAATAGCTTTTAAGCCTTCATCATTTTCTTGTGCCCTTCGTAGGCTTTCATGAATTGTAGTGCTTGCTACTGCCACATACGGGTTTCGGCTGAGTGCGTCTACATGAGGCATCTTACTGCCTGCTCTGTGTTCTATTTCAAAGTCGTACTCTTGCAAAAGCATAATCCATCTGGCTACCCTAGTAGACGTCACCAAGTCTTTCTTGTTTAGAGTCATTTGAAATGCTTTGCAGTCTGTCACTATCTTAAAATGTCTTCCATACAGGTAACAACGAAATTTCTTTATACCTTCAATTACTGCTAACCCTTCAAGCTCATAGCTGGTATAGTTGCTCTCAGCTGGGGTTGTCTTCCTACTCATATAATACACAGGGTGCAGCTGTCCGTCTTCACCTTTTTGCAGCAGAATTGCAGATATTGCCATCTTAGAGGCATCCGTGTGCATCTCTGTGTATAGCTTGGGGTTAAATATGCGAAGCACTGGCTGACTTGTTACCTTTCTCTTCAGCTCTTCACATGCAGCTCGGCATTGATCATTAAATTCAAATTAATTTTCTTGTCGTAGTAGGTCTGTTAAGGGTTTGGCAATCATTGCGAAATCTTGTATATACTTTCTAAAGTATGACGTCAGACCTATGAAACTCTGTAGTTGCTTAGTATTGGTGGGCTCAGGGAATCTGGCAACAGCATCTGTCTTCTCCGGGGAAGGCCGCACCTCTCCATCTTGAATTACATGACCCAGGTATTCTACTTGCCGCTGGACCAGTTGCGACTTTCTCCAATTTATCTCCAGCCCATACTGCGCAGCCACCTCCAATACATCAGCCAACCGGATCACAGCCTCTTCTTCAGTTTCTGCTGGTATAATTAAATCATCAATAAAAATTAGGACAACACCCTTGGCAATCAGGTCCCTAAATATTGCTGTGATGAATCTTGTGAACACTTTTGGGCAGATGGACAACCCAAAAGGAGCCCTTAGGAATTCGTACTGGCCAGTCATTGTTACAAATGCCGTGAATTTTACAGATTCAGCCTCCACAGGCAAATGAAAATATCCATTCTTCAGGTCTAAAGTACTAAATATTTTAGCACTTGCAAGTTTGTCTATGTGATCCTCTATCACCGGGAGAGGATACTCATCCTTGACAATTTTTTGATTTAAACGTCGGTAATCTACACATACTCTTACAGAGCCATCTTTCTTCCTAACTAAAACTACTGGGCTTGCATATTCAGAGTAGCTCACCTGTACAATGCTGTCTTCTAACCACTTTGCTACCTGATGGTCCACATCCTGTTGTTCCTTTGGAGCCAGCCTCCTAGGTCGCTGAGCCACCGGATGTTCGTCTTTGAGCACAATCTTCAGTTGTACCGGCGCCTCTTTCGTCTTTAAGGGAACATATGACTCCACCAAACTGCTCACTTGCTGATGGACCTCGGTGCTCACCTCATTACCTACAACAAAGGAATCATCCACACATATTTCATACACCCAGCGAGCGCGCGGGGTTAACCTAACATCACAGTTTTCCATCAACATCGTACAGTTCTTTAGTAACTCTTGCCCAATAATCATATTAAATATGTGAACCGGCACATTATCATTAGCTATCACATAAAACAATACATCGTTATACCAATAGTCATCAATCAGTACATTTAGTTTTAATTGTCCGTAGTAGTTCACTGATCCACCAAGTCCAGTCAAAGGTTCATCGTACTCGCAGCTCTGCATCGACACATTTAACTCGTTAAGGCACTTTATTGTCAACAGATTCACATCGCTGCCCGAATCGATCAAGGCACACACGTCTTTATCGCACACCGAGATTGTTTTAAGCGGCTTCTTGTTTAATAAGTTTGCATAATTTCGCGCACTTGTCGTATCCGTTGCAAAACATTGTTGTTTATCTGTCACTTCGCCGGCGTCCGGGCAACTATCATGGCCGCCCTCCGTAGTGAAGTTCGCGACATTCGCTTGACAGACGAAATATGACCAAACAAATTACATTTGAAACATTTTAACCCCTTCTCCTTCTGCGGACAATCGTTTGATGTATGGTTATTCTCTCCACAGCTATAACACCTTATCCACCGGGAATGTTTTTCTTTGTCTCCGTGCTTCGGTTTAGATGATTCGCGACTTGAACTTGATGCCATTTTATCCTTTAATTGTTCGTATATTTTCAACTTTTCTTTTAACTCACTGTAACTCGTTACTCCGTATAGCATCACTTTATTTATTTCGAGATCCCTGATCCCTTCTATAATATATTTAATAGCGATATAGTCCGCCATTTTCCCTCTTTTGCCCATCTCCTTCATGATAAACATGTACTCGAGGCATGACTCGTCATGTTTTTTTGATCTCGCACTCATGAGCTCATGGATCGTTTTCGAATCGATATTATCAGGGAATTCTTTGAGTATAGCCGTCTTAAACTCCTCCCACGTCTTAAACATCCGCTCTGCACGGAACCACAGCAATGCCGTACCACACAAAGATCTCCTCGCCATAAGTAGCTGCTGCAGCGGCGTCCACTCACATAGTTCCGCAGTATCCTCCACGTCTTGAACCCATTTTGTAGCCGGATACGTCTTATCCTGGCCACTGAATTTGGGGATAAGGCCTTCTGTGAGGTGCAACGTGCCGACACCACGCGACACGGCTGCCGAAGACTCGTCGTCATAGTCTCCTTGCCTGCTGGCCCGCCTGTTCTTCTTAGGCGACATCTTCTGCGATCTGATGGTAGCGCTCGTCTTCTTAAAGTCCTCTTCCGTGCGGAGTCTTCGGGAAGGTCACGTATACCGATGGTGAATTTCTCGTTTCTCGTCTTGATTTTTATCCGACCACACTTCTGACACCAAAACTGTGGGTCGGGCTAATGGAAACAACTTTTTAAGCAATACTTTAACTATATTTTAGTAAAAATAACATCAGCATTAGCAATCGAAAAATTACACACCGGCGCTCGTTACAATATTCAAACCGTCTGGCTAGCGTTTTGCCATCTCACTCACACCCGTTCACACTTACACATTGCTGTCTCATTCGTTCTCTACGTTCCGATCCGCGCATCCTACATATATATATACACATACGTATATATATATTTACCGTCAGGGTCCCGCCGGGTTCCTCCTCCTGGTATCAGGACTGGACTCGGGCGCGACGCCGTACAGTCACGTGGACGTGGCGGGGTCGGCGGGCTCGCTGCCGGCGCCGCCGACCGCCGCGCCGCTGCTCGCGCTCGCCGCACACTACAAGCTACTGCGATGCTAGCGCCGACCGAACCACCCCGACTGACTTATTCATGTTCTGAGCAAACCCAGCACCTTGCCACCACTGGTCTCACCGCGAGCTACTATTAAGCTATGAACTATCCGCCTACATATTTTCTGCTACATATTAAGTCCGCCTTTTGTACAATTGTATTTTTCTTTTTGTGCAATAAAGATTAAATAAATAAATAAACACGAACAAAAGATACGCACTCTCGTGTAAATAAAAGAGACACGGCGATACTCGCCCAGCTATCAGCTATCAACGCCGGGCGAGTGTCGCCGTGTCTCTTTCATTTACACGGGAGTGCGTATCGTTTGTTCGTGTTTATAGCCGATAGTTCGTAGCTTAGTAGCTCACGGTGAGACCAGTGCCTTAGACGTTGACATCGAAACGTCTCCTAATAGGAACGATGTCCGTTTCTTTATCGGCTTGCTAAGTTAGGAGACTCCTGAACAGAGATCGGATGGATTTGCGGCATTCGTCATTTTGATGACATTTAGTATGAGATGTCGCACAAAAATCCAATCTCTGCTCATGAATGAGGGGATAATTTACCCGATATCAAAACCTGCCTGCATAATAAACTACGACTAATATTAATAGAGAGAAAGAGGGATTAACTAGACCGCAAACTTCGAAAATCGTAAATTTCGAAAATTTTTGCCGTTCACCCTGGCGGCACTTTGGTTAAAAACAGCGACAGATTTTAGAAAATTGTACCGTTTTTCGAAATTCGCATTCTTATATTGTATAGACTCACTCATAATTTGTCCAGTGACTAAACACACGGTGTATAAAATCTCTTTTTATCACACCTGTTCCGTAGGTGCGTCATTACGTCATAGTATGCCGTTAAGGATTTTCATACAACATTACGTCGCACTAGCGGGGTCCGGCGCACGCCGAAATTTCTTTTATGAAAATGATGAAATTAAGTCATCCCTGATTTAGACCATTTTAGAGTAGTTTTGTGAAAATATATTGTTTTATTTACTTTTTTGCATCACAGGTGTGATGAAAAACATTGTGTGTGCCACGGGCGGTACAAGAATTACGAACTCGTGCTAGAATTAAGCCCTCACCTTCGGCTCGGGCTTGAATTCACACTCGTTCGTAATTTCTTGTTTACCGCCCTAAGTACACAATGTACTATTTTATAATGTCAGCGAATGCATAATTAAAAGCATAATATTGTTAAGAAGTACAATGTACAATATATCATAATAATGGTCATGTATTTTTTTGTCTTTTAATAAAATATACAATTTTTAAGTGTTGTTGTTTATGTGCATCTTTAGATTTGTATAGGTGTCCTTTGACGTTCATGAATCAAGAGTTCTACCTTCGAAATACAACGTACAGCAGAACAGATAATCATTAGAATATGTTCCCAACATTAAACTAGACATCCAAATTCGGAAAGCTATTACAGTAGTTATTTCATAATAACTGACATCTGACAGATAAGTGCATTTCCGTTGCCTGTCAGATTTTGGGACATAAAATAGGTCCCATTATTAGGTATTCGAGCGACGATTTTTTTACGAGGGTTATTCTGCTTCCCAAAACCTCGTCTTTATATTTCACGTGTTTCCATTTTCCAAACGTATTTTGTGATGTTATGTTATACGCACGACAAGAACAGGATAATTAATATTTTTTTCCTCGTTAAGAAATAGCGAAACGAAGCATCATAAATTGTAGCTGTGGATTTTGCTCAACTGTCAACCCATTGAAAGTCGAATAGAGATGCAATCGGCAGAGGAGTGTGTGTCAGCCGTGGACGAGCCAAGCTTTGAGGAAGTTAGGAAAGCTATCATGAGGCTAAAAAACAACAAATCCCCAGGAATTGACGGTATTCATGGAGAGTTATGGAAGTATGGCGGAGGAGCAGTGCAATCAAGGATGTTCGAGATTATTACCAAGATCTGGAGAGAAGAGCAACAACCTGAGGAGTGGAACATCGGTGTTATATGCCCAATACACAAAAGAGGCTCGAGGAAACAAGCTAGTAACTATAGATGCATTGCACTGCTACCAACGGCATACAAAGTTCTCTCATATGTCATATCGGGTCGATTACAGCCTTATGCAGAAGATATCCTAAGTGACTACCAGTGCGGTTTCCGCCAACAACGTAGCACTGTTGATCAAATATTCCTCCTGAGACAGCTGATGGAGAAGAAATGGGAGTATTCACAGAACGTCCACATCCTCTTCGTCGATTTTGCCAAAGCGTATGACAGTGTTGACAGAATGATAATGAAAATGAAAAATGAAAAATATTTATTTCCTTGAACAATTTTGGTGCAGTTTACAAGTGGGTTGAGACCTCCTATTAAGTAAATAACATGTTTTTTACAGAAATAATCAATGTCACTGTCACTCCTTGCCATCTATTTCAATTGACTTTTCTTCGATAACATCGCGTTATCCTGGTAAAAGTGAATACTAGATCTAATTCGCATTGGTTTAGAGTTGAAAATTATAGTGGAAACTTTCATTGATTTTTTTCGAAAAAAATCCGGAAAAAACGAGCTGTTTGGAATCGGGATATAATCAGCCTCCGGAGCCTAGTTGGTAGTGACACTAGTGACCCTGCCTACGAAGCTGGAGGTTCCGGGTTCGAATCCCGGCGAGGGCATTATTTGTGTATTTATTTATCACAAATATTTGTTCCTTGGTCATGGGTGTCTATGTATTTAAGTATCTATATGTATGTGGGTCGGGCTAATGGAAACAACTTTTTAAGCAATACTTTAACTATATTTTAGTAAAAATAACATCAGCATTAGCAATCGAAAAATTACACACCGGCGCTCGTTACAATTTTCGAACGGTCTGGCTAGCGTTTTGCCATCTCACTCACACCCGTTCACACTTACACATTGCTGTCTCATTCACACATCACTCATTCGTTCTCTACGTTCCGATCCGCGCATCCTACAACTCGGCCGTCCGACAAATGGTCTGCCCTCAGACTATGGATACTTAAAAACAACAACAAACAACTTTGATTTTACTTAAAAAGGTAATTAGGCACTGTACGGTATTGATGTAAAACTACAAGTCATTAAGTAGGTGTTACTCACCAGGCCATCTTTTCATGTGATCACCAGAAGTTGTAGTATTGCGGGAGCCTTCAGTGGCATCGTCTACCTTCTGCACCTGGTACCTGTCTCGAGCCATGACTCTTGTGACTCGGTATGGACCTAGGTATTTAGGCTTTAGCTTCATTCCCACCCCAAATTGGGTTCTCTTTATAGCGACCAGGTCACCTTCTTTGTACTTAGTGCTTTCCTTGCGCTTTCTATTAAAGGTTCGCCTATTTTCCTCCTGTACCTTTAATATCTGTTCTTTTGCCTTCAGTCTTTTTTCTTCTCGGGTCAGCATGAAGCTGTCACGATTTTCTTGCTCTAGTAATTCATAAACAAGGATCGGACAAACGCCCGTCATTCTGAAAACATAACCCTGTTCCGTACAGTAGAGACTTATTTATCTTATGATATTAAGACATTTTATTTTATAAGATATTTTTTTAATAACAATAACATAAAGTATTTATTTAGGAGATCCCAACTTTTCCTTACTTGAGCACATCATGATTGTAACCAATAAACAATTAAAAATTTTTGATATTGAATTATTATTAGTGACCAATGTCATAAATTCATAATCGTGGCGTGTACAAGTAAGAAGGAGTTGGTATCTCTTAAATATATGCTTTGTGATAGAATTATTAAAAACATATCTTATACAATAAAATATGTTAACATCATAAGATAAGGAAGTCTCTATTGTACGGAACAGAGTAATATTTTCAAAATGACCGGCGTTTGTCCGATCCTTGTTCATAAATCTCTGTATCTTCTTTACGCCTCATTTTGGTACCAATAAGTATCTCAAATGGAGTGGCGTTTATGCTCCTCTGATGGGTACTGTTGATCGCTCGCTGAACTCTACTCACGTGGCGATACCAGTGTGTTGGTTCCTCAATGCACAGCTTAGTCAAAATGCTGGTCAAGACTCTGTGAATCCTTTCCACTTGACCATTGCCACGAGGTACACCAGTGGTAATCTTAACATGGTCAATACCTTCATCCTTGCAAAACTCTTCGAATTGAGATCCTGTAAAAGCTGTACCTCTGTCTGTGATGATCCTGTTCGGATTTCCAAAACACTGCTCAAATATGATCATTTTATCAACTGTTTCTTTTGCTGTAGTACTCTTAACGGGAAACAGCCAAACAAATTTCGTAAAGGTGTCAACAACCGTCAAAATGTGATTATACATTTTTTTGGTCTCCGTCATCGGACCTATATGGTCGATATGAAGAGTCTCGAGTGGTAGCTCTTGCTTGTCAATAGGGTGCAAGAAACCTTCCAGCTTGCCACTATTTCTCTCTGCTAGCAAGCATGGTATACGGCTGACTATAAACTCTTCAATCTTTCTATCTAAATTCTTGATATAATAATCTTTGCTGATAAGCTCGATCATCTTCTTTTTTGAAAAATGGCCATTCTCATGTGCTCTTTTTATAATCTCGGTTTCCATACTCTTTGGAACCACAAGATGCTTCTGTATGCCTTTGTAGAGCAAACCACTTTCAAAATAGTAGTCCTGGTACTGAGACTTCTCTCGAAGAATCTCCATAATAGCTTTTAAGCCTTCATCATTTTCTTGTGCCCTTCGTAGGCTTTCATGAATTGTAGTGCTTGCTACTGCCACATACGGGTTTCGGCTGAGTGCGTCTACATGAGGCATCTTACTGCCTGCTCTGTGTTCTATTTCAAAGTCGTACTCTTGCAAAAGCATAATCCATCTGGCTACCCTAGTAGACGTCACCAAGTCTTTCTTGTTTAAAGTCATTTGAAATGCTTTGCAGTCTGTCACTATCTTAAAATGTCTTCCATACAGGTAACAACGAAATTTCTTTATACCTTCAATTACTGCTAACCCTTCAAGCTCATAGCTGGTATAGTTGCTCTCAGCGGGGGTTGTCTTCCTACTCATATAATACACAGGGTGCAGCTGTCCGTCTTCACCTTTTTGCAGCAGAATTGCAGATATTGCCATCTTAGAGGCATCCGTGTGCATCTCTGTGTATAGCTTGGGGTTAAATATGCGAAGCACTGGCTGACTTGTTAGCTTTCTCTTCAGCTCTTCAAATGCAGCTCGGCATTGATCATTAAATTCAAATGAATTTTCTTGTCTCGTAGTAGGTCTGTTAAGGGTTTGGCAATCATTGCGAAATCTTGTATATACTTTCTAAAGTATGACGTCAGACCTATGAAACTCTGTAGTTGCTTAGTATTGGTGGGCTCAGGGAATCTGGCAACAGCATCTGTCTTCTCCGGGGAAGGCCGCACCTCTCCATCTTGAATTACATGACCCAGGTATTCTACTCGCCGCTGGACCAGTTGCGACTTTCTCCAATTTATCTCCAGCCCATACTGCGCAGCCACCTCCAATACATCAGCCAACCGGATCACAGCCTCTTCTTCAGTTTCTGCTGGTATAATTAAATCATCAATAAAAATTAGGACAACACCCTTGGCAATCAGGTCCCTAAATATTGCTGTGATGAATCTTGTGAACACTTTTGGGCAGATGGACAACCCAAAAGGAGCCCTTAGGAATTCGTACTGGCCAGTCATTGTTACAAATGCCGTGAATTTTACAGATTCAGCCTCCACAGGCAAATGAAAATATCCATTCTTCAGGTCTAAAGTACTAAATATTTTAGCACTTGCAAGTTTGTCTATGTGATCCTCTATCACCGGGAGAGGATACTCATCCTTGACAATTTTTTGATTTAAACGTCGGTAATCTACACATACTCTTACAGAGCCATCTTTCTTCCTAACTAAAACTACTGGGCTTGCATATTCAGAGTAGCTCACCTGTACAATGCCGTCTTCTAACCACTTTGCTACCTGATGGTCCACATCCTGTTGTTCCTTTGGAGCCAGCCTCCTAGGTCGCTGAGCCACCGGATGTTCGTCTTTGTTGTACCACAATCTTCAGTTGTACCGGCGCCTCTTTCGTCTTTAAGGGAACATATGACTCCACCAAACTGCTCACTTGCTGATGGACCTCGGTGCTCACCTCATTACCTACAACAAAGGAATCATCCACACATATTTCATACACCCAGCGAGCGCGCGGGGTTAACCTAACATCACAGTTTTCCATCAACATCGTACAGTGCTTTAGTAACTCTTGCCCAATAATCATATTAAATATGTGAACCGGCACATTATCATTAGCTATCACATAAAACAATACATCGTTATACCAATAGTCATCAATCAGTACATTTAGTTTTAATTGTCCGTAGTAGTTCACTGATCCACCAAGTCCAGTCAAAGGTTCATCGTACTCGCAGCTCTGCATCGACACATTTAACTCGTTAAGGCACTTTATTGTCAACAGATTCACATCGCTGCCCGAATCGATCAAGGCACACACGTCTTTATCGCACACCGAGATTGTTTTAAGCGGCTTCTTGTTTAATAAGTTTGCATAATTTCGCGCACTTGTCGTATCCGTTGCAAAACATTGTTGTTTATCTGTCACTTCGCCGGCGTCCGGGCAACTATCATGGCCGCCCTCCGTAGTGAAGTTCGCGACATTCGCTTGACAGACGTAACTCCGTTTCGCGATGGTTTCGCGCAACTGCCAGCGCCGCCAGCGGTGTTCGAGTGAAACTTCTTCGTGTTGCCAACTTCACTGCCGTTCGTAGGTGTATTTCCGTCGTCCTTGCCCGTACCGCGTGAAGTTGTCGCTGTTGGTGATTTGCACTGCGACGAAATATGACCAAACAAATTACATTTGAAACATTTTAACCCCTTCTCCTTCTGCGGACAATCTTTTGATGTATGGTTATTCTCTCCACAGCTATAACACCTTATCCACCGGGAATGTTTTTCTTTGTCTCCGTGCTTCGGTTTAGATGATTCGCGACTTGAACTTGATGCCATTTTATCCTTTAATTGTTCGTATATTTTCAACTTTTCTTTTAACTCACTGTAACTCGTTACTCCGTATAGCATCACTTTATTTATTTCGAGATCCCTGATCCCTTCTATAATCTATTTAATAGCGATATAGTCCGCCATTTTCCCTCTTTTGCCCATCTCCTTCATGATAAACATGTACTCGAGGCATGACTCGTCATGTTTTTTTGATCTCGCACTCATGAGCTCATGGATCGTTTTCGAATCGATATTATCAGGGAATTCTTTGAGTATAGCCGTCTTAAACTCCTCCCACGTCTTAAACATCCGCTCTGCACGGAACCACAGCAATGCCGTACCACACAAAGATCTCCTCGCCATAAGTAGCTGCTGCAGCGGCGTCCACTCACATAGTTCCGCAGTATCCTCCACGTCTTGAACCCATTTTGTAGCCGGATACGTCTTATCCTGGCCACTGAATTTGGGGATAAGGCCTTCTGTGAGGTGCAACGTGCCGACACCACGCGACACGGCTGCCGAAGACTCGTCGTCATAGTCTCCTTGCCTGCTGGCCCGCCTGTTCTTCTTAGGCGACATCTTCTGCGATCTGATGGTAGCGCTCGTCTTCTTAAAGTCCTCTTCCGTGCGGAGTCTTTGGGAAGGTCACGTATACCGATGGTGAATTTCTCGTTTCTCGTCTTGATTTTTATCCGACCACACTTCTGACACCAAAACTGTGGGTCGGGCTAATGGAAACAACTTTTTAAGCAATACTTTAACTATATTTTAGTAAAAATAACATCAGCATTAGCAATCGAAAAATTACACACCGGCGCTCGTTACAATATTCAAACCGTCTGGCTAGCGTTTTGCCATCTCACTCACACCCGTTCACACTTACACATTGCTGTCTCATTCGTTCTCTACGTTCCGATCCGCGCATCCTACATATATATATACACATACGTATATATATATTTACCGTCAGGGTCCCTATGGGTTCCTCCTCCTGGTATCAGGACTGGACTCGGGCGCGACGCCGTACAGTCACGTGGACGTGGCGGGGTCGGCGGGCTCGCTGCCGGCGCCGCCGACCGCCGCGCCGCTGCTCGCGCTCGCCGCACACTACAAGCTACTGCGATGCTAGCGCCGACCGAACCACCCCGACTGACTTATTCATGTTCTGAGCAAACCCAGCACCTTGCCACCACTGGTCTCACCGCGAGCTACTATTAAGCTATGAACTATCCGCCTACATATTTTCTGCTTTGCCCGAAGGTTGACTGGTAGAGAATGCCTTGTAGCATTAATTGTACAATTGTATTTTTCTTTTTGTGCAATAAAGATTAAATAAATAAATAAACACGAACAAAAGATACGCACTCTCGTGTAAATAAAAGAGACACGGCGATACTCGCCCAGCTATCAGCTATCAACGCCGGGCGAGTGTCGCCGTGTCTCTTTTATTTACACGGGAGTGCGTATCGTTTGTTCGTGTTTATAGCCGATAGTTCGTAGCTTAGTAGCTCACGGTGAGACCAGTGCCTTAGACGTTGACATCGAAACGTCTCCTAATAGGAACGATGTCCGTTTCTTTATCGGCTTGCTAAGTTAGGAGACTCCTGAACAGAGATCGGATGGATTTGCGGCATTCGTCATTTTGATGACATTTAGTATGAGATGTCGCACAAAAATCCAATCTCTGCTCATGAATGAGGGGATAATTTACCCGATATCAAAACCTGCCTGCATAATAAACGACTAATACTACTAGAGAGAAAGAGGGATTAAATAGACCACGAACTTCGAAAATCGTAAATTTCGAAAATGTTTGCCGTTCACCCTGACGGCACTTTGGTTAAAAACAGCGACAGATTTTAGAAAATTGTACCGTTTTTCGAAATTCGCATTCTTATATTGTATAGACTCACTCATAATTTGTCCAGTGACTAAACACACGGTGTATAAAATCTCTTTTCATCACACCTGTTCCGTAAGTGCGCCAATACGCTGCGGTGATGCGGTGTGTAGGTGCGTCATTACGTCATAGTATGCCGTTAAGGATTTTCATACAACATTACGTCGCACTAGCGGGGTCCGGCGCACGCCGAGATTTCTTTTATGAAAATGATGAAATTAAGTCATCCCTGATTTAGACCATTTTAGAGTAGTTTTGTGAAAATATATTGTTTTATTTACTTTTTTGCATCACTGGTGTGATGAAAAACATTGTGTGTGCCACGGGCGGTACAAGAATTACGAACTCGTGCTAGAATTAAGCCCTCACCTTCGGCTCGGGCTTGAATTCACACTCGTTCGTAATTTCTTGTTTACCGCCCTAAGTACACAATGTACTATTTTATAATGTCAGCGAATGCATAATTAAAAGCATAATATTGTTAAGAAGTACAATGTACAATATATCATAATAATGGTCATGTATTTTTTTGTCTTTTAATAAAATATACAATTTTTAAGTGTTGTTGTTTATGTGCATCTTTAGATTTGTATAGGTGTCCTTTGACGTTCATGAATCAAGAGTTCTACCTTCGAAATACAACGTACAGCAGAACAGATAATCATTAGAATATGTTCCCAACATTAAACTAGACATCCAAATTCGGAAAGCTATTACAGTAGTTATTTCATAATAACTGACATCTGACAGATAAGTGCATTTCCGTTGCCTGTCAGATTTTGGGACATAAAATAGGTCCCATTATTAGGTATTCGAGCGACGATTTTTTTACGAGGGTTATTCTGCTTCCCAAAACCTCGTCTTTATATTTCACGTGTTTCCATTTTCCAAACGTATTTTGTGATGTTATGTTATACGCACGACAAGAACAGGATAATTAATATTTTTTTCCTCGTTAAGAAATAGCGAAACGAAGCATCATAAATTGTAGCTGTGGATTTTGCTCAACTGTCAACCCATTGAAAGTCGAATAGAGATGCAATCGGCAGAGGAGGGTGTGTCAGCCGTGGACGAGCCAAGCTTTGAGGAAGTTAGAAAAGCTATCATGAGGCTAAAAAACAACAAATCCCCAGGAATTGACGGTTTTCATGGAGAGTTATGGAAGTATGGCGGAGGAGCAGTGCAATCAAGGATGTTCGAGATTATTACCAAGATCTGGAGAGAAGAGCAATAACCTGAGGAGTGGAACATCGGTGTTATATGCCCAATACACAAAAAAGGCTCGATAAACAAGCTAGTAACTATAGAGGCATTGCACTGCTACCGACGGCATACAAAGTTCTCTCATATGTCATATTGGGTCGATTACAGCCTTATGCAGAAGATATCCTAAGTGACTACCAGTGCGGTTTCCGCCAACAACGTAGCACTGTTGATCAAATATTCCTCCTGAGACAGCTGATGGAGAAGAAATGGGAGTATTCACAGAACGTCCACATCCTCTTCGTCGATTTTGCCAAAGCGTATGAGTGTTGACAGAATGATAATGAAAATGAAAAATGAAAAATATTTATTTCCTTGAACAATTTTGGTGCAGTTTACAAGTGGGTTGAGACCTCCTATTAAGTAAATAACATGTTTTTTACAGAAATAATCAATGTCACTGTCACTCCTTGCCATCTATTTCAATTGACTTTTCTTCGATAACATCGCGTTATCCTGGTAAAAGTGAAAACTAGATCTAATTCGCATTGGTTTAGAGTTGAAAATTATAGTGGAAACTTTCATTGATTTTTTTCGAAAAAAATCCGGAAAAAACGAGCTGTTTGGAATCGGGATATAATCAGCCTCCGGAGCCTAGTTGGTAGTGACACTAGTGACCCTGCCTACGAAGCTGGAGGTTCCGGGTTCGAATCCCGGCGAGGGCATTATTTGTGTATTTATTTATCACAAATATTTGTTCCTTGGTCATGGGTGTCTATGTATTTAAGTATCTATATGTATGTGGGTCGGGCTAATGGAAACAACTTTTTAAGCAATACTTTAACTATATTTTAGTAAAAATAACATCAGCATTAGCAATCGAAAAATTACACACCGGCGCTCGTTACAATTTTCGAACGGTCTGGCTAGCGTTTTGCCATCTCACTCACACCCGTTCACACTTACACATTGCTGTCTCATTCACACATCACTCATTCGTTCTTTACGTTCCGATCCGCGCATCCTACAACTCGGCCGTCCGACAAATGGTCTGCCCTCAGACTATGGATACTTAAAAACAACAACAAACAACTTTGCTTTTACTTAAAAAGGTAATTAGGCACTGTACGGTATTGATGTAAAACTACAAGTCATTAAGTAGGTGTTACTCACCAGGCCATCTTTTCATGTGATCACCAGAAGTTGTAGTATTGCGGGAGCCTTCAGTGGCATCGTCTACCTTCTGCACCTGGTACCTGTCTCGAGCCATGACTCTTGTGACTCGGTATGGACCTAGGTATTTAGGCTTTAGCTTCATTCCCACCCCAAATTGGGTTCTCTTTATAGCGACCAGGTCACCTTCTTTGTACTTAGTGCTTTCCTTGCGCTTTCTATTAAAGGTTCGCCTATTTTCCTCCTGTACCTTTAATATCTGTTCTTTTGCCTTCAGTCTTTTTTCTTCTCGGGTCAGCATGAAGCTGTCACGATTTTCTTGCTCTAGTAATTCATAAATCTCTGTATCTTCTTTACGCCTCATTTTGGTACCAATAAGTATCTCAAATGGAGTGGCGTTTATGCTCCTCTGATGGGTACTGTTGATCGCTCGCTGAACTCTACTCACGTGGCGATACCAGTGTGTTGGTTCCTCAATGCACAGCTTAGTCAAAATGCTGGTCAAGACTCTGTGAATCCGTTCCACTTGACCATTGCCACGAGGTACACCAGTGGTAATCTTAACATGGTCAATACCTTCATCCTTGCAAAACTCTTCGAATTGCGATCCTGTAAAAGCTGTACCTCTGTCTGTGATGATCCTGTTCGGATTTCCAAAACACTGCTGAAATATGATCATTTTATCAACTGTTTCTTTTGCTGTAGTACTCTTAACGGGAAACAGCCAAACAAATTTCGTAAAGGCGTCAACAACCGTCAAAATGTGATTATACATTTTTTTGGTTTCCGTCATCGGACCTATATGGTCGATATGAAGAGTCTCGAGTGGTAGCTCTTGCTTGTCAATAGGGTGCAAGAAACCTTCCAGCTTGCCACTCTTTCTCTCTGCTAGCAAGCATGGTATACAGCTGACTATAAACTCTTCAATCTTTCTATCTAAATTCTTGATAATAATCTTTGCTGATAAGCTCGATCATCTTTTTTTTTTGAAAAATGGCCATTCTCATGTGCTCTTTTTATAATCTCGGTTTCCATACTCTTTGGAACCACAAGATGCTTCTGTATGCCTTTGTAGAGCAAACCACTTTCAAAATAGTAGTCCTGGTACTGAGACTTCTCTCGAAGGATCTCCATAATAGCTTTTAAGCCTTCATCATTTTCTTGTGCCCTTCGTAGGCTTTCATGAATTGTAGTGCTTGCTACTGCCACATACGGGTTTCGGCTGAGTGCGTCTACATGAGGCATCTTACTGCCTGCTCTGTGTTCTATTTCAAAGTCGTACTCTTGCAAAAGCAGAATCCATCTGGCTACCCTAGTAGACGTCACCAAGTCTTTCTTGTTTAAAGTCATTTGAAATGCTTTACAGTCTGTCACTATCTTAAAATGTCTTCCATACAGGTAACAACGGAATTTCTTTATACCTTCAATTACTGCTAACCCTTCAAGCTCATAGCTGGTATAGTTGCTCTCAGCTGGGGTTGTCTTCCTACTCATACAATACACAGGGTGCAGCTGTCCGTCTTCACCTTTTTGCAGCAGAATTGCAGATATTGCCATCTTAGAGGCATCCGTGTGCATCTCTGTGTATAGCTTGGGGTTAAATATGCGAAGCACTGGCTGACTTGTTAGCTTTCTCTTCAGCTCTTCAAATGCAGCTCGGCATTGATCATTAAATTCAAATGAATTTTCTTTTCGTAGTAGGTCTGTTAAGGGTTTGGCAATCATTGCGAAATCTTGTATATACTTTCTAAAGTATGACGTCAGACCTATGAAACTCTGTAGTTGCTTAGTATTGGTGGGCTCAGGGAATCTGGCAACAGCATCTGTCTTCTCCGGGGAAGGCCGCACCTCTCCATCTTGAATTACATGACCCAGGTATTCTACTCGCCGCTGGACCAGTTGCGACTTTCTCCAATTTATCTCCAGCCCATACTGCGCAGCCACCTCCAATACATCAGCCAACCGGATCACAGCCTCTTCTTCAGTTTCTGCTGGTATAATTAAATCATCAATAAAAATTAGGACAACACCCTTGGCAATCAGGTCCCTAAATATTGCTGTGATGAATCTTGTGAACACTTTTGGGCAGATGGACAACCCAAAAGGAGCCCTTAGGAATTCGTACTGGCCAGTCATTGTTACAAATGCCGTGAATTTTACAGATTCAGCCTCCACAGGCAAATGAAAATATCCATTCTTCAGGTCTAAAGTACTAAATATTTTAGCACTTGCAAGTTTGTCTATGTGATCCTCTATCACCGGGAGAGGATACTCATCCTTGACAATTTTTTGATTTAAACGTCGGTAATCTACACATACTCTTACAGAGCCATCTTTCTTCCTAACTAAAACTACTGGGCTTGCATATTCAGAGTAGCTCACCTGTACAATGCCGTCTTCTAACCACTTTGCTACCTGATGGTCCACATCCTGTTGTTCCTTTGGAGCCAGCCTCCTAGGTCGCTGAGCCACCGGATGTTCGTCTTTGAGCACAATCTTCAGTTGTACCGGCGCCTCTTTCGTCTTTAAGGGAACATATGACTCCACCAAACTGCTCACTTGCTGATGGACCTCGGTGCTCACCTCATTACCTACAACAAAGGAATCATCCACACATATTTCATACACCCAGCGAGCGCGCGGGGTTAACCTAACATCACAGTTTTCCATCAACATCGTACAGTTCTTTAGTAACTCTTGCCCAATAATCATATTAAATATGTGAACCGGCACATTATCATTAGCTATCACATAAAACAATACATCGTTATACCAATAGTCATCAATCAGTACATTTAGTTTTAATTGTCCGTAGTAGTTCACTGATCCACCAAGTCCAGTCAAAGGTTCATCGTACTCGCAGCTCTGCATCGACACATTTAACTCGTTAAGGCACTTTATTGTCAACAGATTCACATCGCTGCCCGAATCGATCAAGGCACACACGTCTTTATCGCACACCGAGATTGTTTTAAGCGGCTTCTTGTTTAATAAGTTTGCATAATTTCGCGCACTTGTCGTATCCGTTGCAAAACATTGTTGTTTATCTGTCACTTCGCCGGCGTCCGGGCAACTATCATGGCCGCCCTCCGTAGTGAAGTTCGCGACATTCGCTTGACAGACGTAACTCCGTTTCGCGATGGTTTCGCGCAACTGCCAGCGCCGCCAGCGGTGTTCGAGTGAAACTTCTTCGTGTTGCCAACTTCACTGCCGTTCGTAGGTGTATTTCCGTCGTCCTTGCCCGTACCGCGTGAAGTTGTCGCTGTTGGTGATTTGCACTGCTCTGCGGACAATCGTTTGATGTATGGTTATTCTCTCCACAGCTATAACACCTTATCCACCGGGAATGTTTTTCTTTGTCTCCGTGCTTCGGTTTAGATGATTCGCGACTTGAACTTGATGCCATTTTATCCTTTAATTGTTCGTATATTTTCAACTTTTCTTTTAACTCACTGTAACTCGTTACTCCGTATAGCATCACTTTATTTATTTCGAGATCCCTGATCCCTTCTATAATATATTTAATAGCGATATAGTCCGCCATATTCCCTCTTTTGCCCATCTCCTTCATGATAAACATGTACTCGAGGCATGACTCGTCATGTTTTTTTGATCTCGCACTCATGAGCTCATGGATCGTTTTCGAATCGATATTATCAGGGAATTCTTTGAGTATAGCCGTCTTAAACTCCTCCCACGTCTTAAACATCCGCTCTGCACGGAACCACAGCAATGCCGTACCACACAAAGATCTCCTCGCCATAAGTAGCTGCTGCAGCGGCGTCCACTCACATAGTTCCGCAGTATCCTCCACGTCTTGAACCCATTTTGTAGCCGGATACGTCTTATCCTGGCCACTGAATTTGGGGATAAGGCCTTCTGTGAGGTGCAACGTGCCGACACCACGCGACACGGCTGCCGAAGACTCGTCGTCATAGTCTCCTTGCCTGCTGGCCCGCCTGTTCTTCTTAGGCGACATCTTCTGCGATCTGATGGTAGCGCTCGTCTTCTTAAAGTCCTCTTCCGTGCGGAGTCTTTGGGAAGGTCACGTATACCGATGGTGAATTTCTCGTTTCTCGTCTTGATTTTTATCCGACCACACTTCTGACACCAAAACTGTGGGTCGGGCTAATGGAAACAACTTTTTAAGCAATACTTTAACTATATTTTAGTAAAAATAACATCAGCATTAGCAATCGAAAAATTACACACCGGCGCTCGTTACAATATTCAAACCGTCTGGCTAGCGTTTTGCCATCTCACTCACACCCGTTCACACTTACACATTGCTGTCTCATTCGTTCTCTACGTTCCGATCCGCGCATCCTACATATATATATACACATACGTATATATATATTTACCGTCAGGGTCCCGCCGGGTTCCTCCTCCTGGTATCAGGACTGGACTCGGGCGCGACGCCGTACAGTCACGTGGACGTGGCGGGGTCGGCGGGCTCGCTGCCGGCGCCGCCGACCGCCGCGCCGCTGCTCGCGCTCGCCGCACACTACAAGCTACTGCGATGCTAGCGCCGACCGAACCACCCCGACTGACTTATTCATGTTCTGAGCAAACCCAGCACCTTGCCACCACTGGTCTCACCGCGAGCTACTATTAAGCTATGAACTATCCGCCTACATATTTTCTGCTTTGCCCGAAGGTTGACTGGTAGAGAATGCCTTGTAGCATTAATTGTACAATTGTATTTTTCTTTTTGTGCAATAAAGATTAAATAA
Organism: Thaumatotibia leucotreta; assembly: GCA_025490895.1. Lineage (NCBI taxonomy): Eukaryota > Metazoa > Arthropoda > Insecta > Lepidoptera > Tortricidae > Thaumatotibia > Thaumatotibia leucotreta. The sequence continues at coordinate 31,392 of JALPQI010030992.1, forward strand.
ATAAATAAACACGAACAAAAGATACGCACTCTCGTGTAAATAAAAGAGACACGGCGATACTCGCCCAGCTATCAGCTATCAACGCCGGGCGAGTGTCGCCGTGTCTCTTTTATTTACACGGGAGTGCGTATCGTTTGTTCGTGTTTATAGCCGATAGTTCGTAGCTTAGTAGCTCACGGTGAGACCAGTGCGTTAGACGTTGACATCGAAACGTCTCCTAATAGGAACGATGTCCGTTTCTTTATCGGCTTGCTAAGTTAGGAGACTCCTGAACAGAGATCGGATGGATTTGCGGCATTCGTCATTTTGATGACATTTAGGTAGTATGAGATGTCGCACAAAAATCCAATCTCTGCTCATGAATGAGGGGATAATTTACCCGATATCAAAACCTGCCTGAATAATAAACTACGACTAATACTACTAGAGAGAAAGAGGGATTAAATAGACCGCGAACTTCGAAAATCGTAAATTTCGAAAATTTTTGCCGTTCACCCTGGCGGCACTTTGGTTAAAAACAGCGACAGATTTTAGAAAATTGTACCGTTTTTCGAAATTCGCATTCTTATATTGTATAGACTCACTCATAATTTGTCCAGTGACTAAACACACGGTGTATAAAATCTCTTTTCATCACACCTGTTCCGTAAGTGCGCCGCAACGCTGCGGTGATGCGGGCCGTAGGTGCGTCATTACGTCCTAGTAGGCCGTTAAGGATTTTCATACAACATTACGTCGCACTAGCGGGGTCCGGCGCACGCCGAAATTTCTTTTATGAAAATGATGAAATTAAGTCATCCCTGATTTAGACCATTTTAGAGTAGTTTTGTGAAAATATATTGTTTTATTTACTTTTTTGCATCACAGGTGTGATGAAAAACATTGTGTGCCACGGGCGGTACAAGAATTACGAACTCGTGCTAGAATTAAGCCCTCACCTTCGGCTCGGGCTTGAATTCACACTCGTTCGTAATTTCTTGTTTACCGCCCTAAGTACACAATGTACTATTTTATAATGTCAGCGAATGCATAATTAAAAGCATAATATTGTTAAGAAGTACAATGTACAATATATCATAATAATGGTCATGTAATTTTTTGTCTTTTAAATAAAATATACAATTTTTAAGTGTTGTTGTTTATGTGCATCTTTAGATTTGTATAGGTGTCCTTTGACGTTCATGAATCAAGAGTTCTACCTTCGAAATACAACGTACAGCAGAACAGATAATCATTAGAATATGTTCCCAACATTAAACTAGACATCCAAATTCGGAAAGCTATTACAGTAGTTATTTCATAATAACTGACATCTGACAGATAGGTAAGTGCATTTCCGTTGCCTGTCAGGTTTTGGGACATAAAATAGGTCCCATTATTAGGTATTCGAGCGACGATTTTTTTACGAGGGTTATTCTGCTTCCCAAAACCTCGTCTTTATATTTCACGTGTTTCCATTTTCCAAACGTATTTTGTGATGTTATGTTATACGCACGACAAGAACAGGATAATTAATATTTTTTTCCTCGTTAAGAAATAGCGAAACGAAGCATCATAAATTGTAGCTGTGGATTTTGCTCAACTGTCAACCCATTGAAAGTCGAATAGAGATGCAATCGGCAGAGGAGGGTGTGTCAGCCGTGGACGAGCCAAGCTTTGAGGAAGTTAGGAAAGCTATCATGAGGCTAAAAAACAACAAATCCCCAGGAATTGACGGTATTCATGGAGAGTTATGGAAGTATGGCGGAGGAGCAGTGCAATCAAGGATGTTCGAGATTATTACCAAGATCTGGAGAGAAGAGCAACAACCTGAGGAGTGGAACATCGGTGTTATATGCCCAATACACAAAAAAGGCTCGATAAACAAGCTAGTAACTATAGAGGCATTGCACTGCTACCAACGGCATACAAAGTTCTCTCATATGTCATATTGGGTCGATTACAGCCTTATGCAGAAGATATCCTAAGTGACTACCAGTGCGGTTTCCGCCAACAACGTAGCACTGTTGATCAAATATTCCTCCTGAGACAGCTGATGGAGAAGAAATGGGAGTATTCACAGAACGTCCACATCCTCTTCGTCGATTTTGCCAAAGCGTATGACAGTGTTGACAGAATGAAAATGAAAAATATTTATTTCCTTGAACAATTTTGGTGCAGTTTACAAGTGGGTTGAGACCTCCTATTAAGTAAATAACATGTTTTTTACAGAAATAATCAATGTCACTGTCACTCCTTGCCATCTATTTCAATTGACTTTTCTTCGATAACATCGCGTTATCCTGGTAAAAGTGAAAACTAGATCTAATTCGCATTGGTTTAGAGTTGAAAATTATAGTGGAAACTTTCATTGACTTTTTTCGAAAAAAATCCGGAAAAAACGAGCTGTTTGGAATCGGGATATAATCAGCCTCCGGAGCCTAGTTGGTAGTGACACTAGTGACCCTGCCTACGAAGCTGGAGGTTCCGGGTTCGAATCCCGGCGAGGGCATTATTTGTGTATTTATTTATCACAAATATTTGTTCCTTGGTCATGGGTGTCTATGTATTTAAGTATCTATATGTATGTGGGTCGGGCTAATGGAAACAACTTTTTAAGCAATACTTTTAACTATATTTTAGTAAAAATAACATCAGCATTAGCAATCGAAAAATTACACACCGGCGCTCGTTACAATTTTCGAACGGTCTGGCTAGCGTTTTGCCATCTCACTCACACCCGTTCACACTTACACATTGCTGTCTCATTCACACATCACTCATTCGTTCTTTACGTTCCGATCCGCGCATCCTACAACTCGGCCGTCCGACAAATGGTCTGCCCTCAGACTATGGATACTTAAAAACAACAACAAACAACTTTGCTTTTACTTAAAAAGGTAATTAGGCACTGTACGGTATTGATGTAAAACTACAAGTCATTAAGTAGGTGTTACTCACCAGGCCATCTTTTCATGTGATCACCAGAAGTTGTAGTATTGCGGGAGCCTTCAGTGGCATCGTCTACCTTCTGCACCTGGTACCTGTCTCGAGCCATGACTCTTGTGACTCGGTATGGACCTAGGTATTTAGGCTTTAGCTTCATTCCCACCCCAAATTGGGTTCTCTTTATAGCGACCAGGTCACCTTCTTTGTACTTAGTGCTTTCCTTGCGCTTTCTATTAAAGGTTCGCCTATTTTCCTCCTGTACCTTTAATATCTGTTCTTTTGCCTTCAGTCTTTTTTCTTCTCGGGTCAGCATGAAGCTGTCACGATTTTCTTGCTCTAGTAATTCATAAACAAGGATCGGACAAACGCCCGTCATTCTGAAAACATAACCCTGTTCCGTACAGTAGAGACTTATTTATCTTATGATATTAAGACATTTTATTTTATAAGATATTTTTTTAATAACAATAACATAAAGTATTTATTTAGGAGATCCCAACTTTTCCTTACTTGAGCACATCATGATTGTAACCAATAAACAATTAAAAATTTTTGATATTGAATTATTATTAGTGACCAATGTCATAAATTCATAATCGTGGCGTGTACAAGTAAGAAGGAGTTGGTATCTCTTAAATATATGCTTTGTGATAGAATTATTAAAAACATATCTTATACAATAAAATATGTTAACATCATAAGATAAGCAAGTCTCTATTGTACGGAACAGAGTAATATTTTCAAAATGACGGGCGTTTGTCCGATCCTTGTTCATAAATCTCTGTATCTTCTTTACGCCTCATTTTGGTACCAATAAGTATCTCAAATGGAGTGGCGTTTATGCTCCTCTGATGGGTACTGTTGATCGCTCGCTGAACTCTACTCACGTGGCGATACCAGTGTGTTGGTTCCTCAATGCACAGCTTAGTCAAAATGCTGGTCAAGACTCTGTGAATCCTTTCCACTTGACCATTGCCACGAGGTACACCAGTGGTAATCTTAACATGGTCAATACCTTCATCCTTGCAAAACTCTTCGAATTGAGATCCTGTAAAAGCTGTACCTCTGTCTGTGATGATCCTGTTCGGATTTCCAAAACACTGCTCAAATATGATCATTTTATCAACTGTTTCTTTTGCTGTAGTACTCTTAACGGGAAACAGCCAAACAAATTTCGTAAAGGCGTCAACAACCGTCAAAATGTGATTATACATTTTTTTGGTCTCCGTCATCGGACCTATATGGTCGATATGAAGAGTCTCGAGTGGTAGCTCTTGCTTGTCAATAGGGTGCAAGAAACCTTCCAGCTTGCCACTATTTCTCTCTGCTAGCAAGCATGGTATACAGCTGACTATAAACTCTTCAATCTTTCTATCTAAATTCTTGATATAATAATCTTTGCTGATAAGCTCGATCATCTTCTTTTTTGAAAAATGGCCATTCTCATGTGCTCTTTTTATAATCTCGGTTTCCATACTCTTTGGAACCACAAGATGCTTCTGTATGCCTTTGTAGAGCAAACCACTTTCAAAATAGTAGTCCTGGTACTGAGACTTCTCTCGAAGAATCTCCATAATAGCTTTTAAGCCTTCATCATTTTCTTGTGCCCTTCGTAGGCTTTCATGAATTGTAGTGCTTGCTACTGCCACATACGGGTTTCGGCTGAGTGCGTCTACATGAGGCATCTTACTGCCTGCTCTGTGTTCTATTTCAAAGTCGTACTCTTGCAAAAGCATAATCCATCTGGCTACCCTAGTAGACGTCACCAAGTCTTTCTTGTTTAAAGTCATTTGAAATGCTTTGCAGTCTGTCACTATCTTAAAATGTCTTCCATACAGGTAACAACGAAATTTCTTTATACCTTCAATTACTGCTAACCCTTCAAGCTCATAGCTGGTATAGTTGCTCTCAGCTGGGGTTGTCTTCCTACTCATACAATACACAGGGTGCAGCTGTCCGTCTTCACCTTTTTGCAGCAGAATTGCAGATATTGCCATCTTAGAGGCATCCGTGTGCATCTCTGTGTATAGCTTGGGGTTAAATATGCGAAGCACTGGCTGACTTGTTAGCTTTCTCTTCAGCTCTTCAAATGCAGCTCGGCATTGATCATTAAATTCAAATGAATTTTCTTGTCGTAGTAGGTCTGTTAAGGGTTTGGCAATCATTGCGAAATCTTGTATATACTTTCTAAAGTATGACGTCAGACCTATGAAACTCTGTAGTTGCTTAGTATTGGTGGGCTCAGGGAATCTGGCAACAGCATCTGTCTTCTCCGGGGAAGGCCGCACCTCTCCATCTTGAATTACATGACCCAGGTATTCTACTCGCCGCTGGACCAGTTGCGACTTTCTCCAATTTATCTCCAGCCCATACTGCGCAGCCACCTCCAATACATCAGCCAACCGGATCACAGCCTCTTCTTCAGTTTCTGCTGGTATAATTAAATCATCAATAAAAATTAGGACAACACCCTTGGCAATCAGGTCCCTAAATATTGCTGTGATGAATCTTGTGAACACTTTTGGGCAGATGGACAACCCAAAAGGAGCCCTTAGGAATTCGTACTGGCCAGTCATTGTTACAAATGCCGTGAATTTTACAGATTCAGCCTCCACAGGCAAATGAAAATATCCATTCTTCAGGTCTAAAGTACTAAATATTTTAGCACTTGCAAGTTTGTCTATGTGATCCTCTATCACCGGGAGAGGATACTCATCCTTGACAATTTTTTGATTTAAACGTCGGTAATCTACACATACTCTTACAGAGCCATCTTTCTTCCTAACTAAAACTACTGGGCTTGCATATTCAGAGTAGCTCACCTGTACAATGCCGTCTTCTAACCACTTTGCTACCTGATGGTCCACATCCTGTTGTTCCTTTGGAGCCAGCCTCCTAGGTCGCTGAGCCACCGGATGTTCGTCTTTGAGCACAATCTTCAGTTGTACCGGCGCCTCTTTCGTCTTTAAGGGAACATATGAATCCACCAAACTGCTCACTTGCTGATGGACCTCGGTGCTCACCTCATTACCTACAACAAAGGAATCATCCACACATATTTCATACACCCAGCGAGCGCGCGGGGTTAACCTAACATCACAGTTTTCCATCAACATCGTACAGTGCTTTAGCAACTCTTGCCCAATAATCATATTAAATATGTGAACCGGCACATTATCATTAGCTATCACATAAACAGAGATCGGCACCACCCGTGTCACACTGTGTGGTTTCTATAGTAACTTTAAAATAAACTTTATTTATTATGTCATGTTTTTGTTTCAAAAAATATGTTCGAGTGTGTGTAACACAGTAGTAATAAATAAAAAAAATATCAGTCATATCCGTATATTTTTTTTACACGAAATACCGCCGTGTGGCACGAGTGGTGCCGATCACTGCACATAAAACAATACATCGTTATACCAATAGTCTTCAATCAGTACATTTAGTTTTAATTGTCCGTAGTAGTTCACTGATCCACCAAGTCCAGTCAAAGGTTCATCGTACTCGCAGCTCTGCATCGACACATTTAACTCGTTAAGGCACTTTATTGTCAACAGATTCACATCGCTGCCCGAATCGATCAAGGCACACACGTCTTTATCGCACACCGAGATTGTTTTAAGCGGCTTCTTGTTTAATAAGTTTGCATAATTTCGCGCACTTGTCGTATCCGTTGCAAAACATTGTTGTTTATCTGTCACTTCGCCGGCGTCCGGGCAACTATCATGGCCGCCCTCCGTAGTGAAGTTCGCGACATTCGCTTGACAGACGTAACTCCGTTTCGCGATGGTTTCGCGCAACTGCCAGCGCCGCCAGCGGTGTTCGAGTGAAACTTCTTCGTGTTGCCAACTTCACTGCCGTTCGTAGGTGTATTTCCGTCGTCCTTGCCCGTACCGCGTGAAGTTGTCGCTGTTGGTGATTTGCACTGCGACGAAATATGACCAAACAAATTACATTTGAAACATTTTAACCCCTTCTCCTTCTGCGGACAATCTTTTGATGTATGGTTATTCTCTCCACAGCTATAACACCTTATCCACCGGGAATGTTTTTCTTTGTCTCCGTGCTTCGGTTTAGATGATTCGCGACTTGAACTTGATGCCATTTTATCCTTTAATTGTTCGTATATTTTCAACTTTTCTTTTAACTCACTGTAACTCGTTACTCCGTATAGCATCACTTTATTTATTTCGAGATCCCTGATCCCTTCTATAATATATTTAATAGCGATATAGTCCGCCATTTTCCCTCTTTTGCCCATCTCCTTCATGATAAACATGTACTCGAGGCATGACTCGTCATGTTTTTTTGATCTCGCACTCATGAGCTCATGGATCGTTTTCGAATCGATATTATCAGGGAATTCTTTGAGTATAGCCGTCTTAAACTCCTCCCACGTCTTAAACATCCGCTCTGCACGGAACCACAGCAATGCCGTACCACACAAAGATCTCCTCGCCATAAGTAGCTGCTGCAGCGGCGTCCACTCACATAGTTCCGCAGTATCCTCCACGTCTTGAACCCATTTTGTAGCCGGATACGTCTTATCCTGGCCACTGAATTTGGGGATAAGGCCTTCTGTGAGGTGCAACGTGCCGACACCACGCGACACGGCTGCCGAAGACTCGTCGTCATAGTCTCCTTGCCTGCTGGCCCGCCTGTTCTTCTTAGGCGACATCTTCTGCGATCTGATGGTAGCGCTCGTCTTCTTAAAGTCCTCTTCCGTGCGGAGTCTTTGGGAAGGTCACGTATACCGATGGTGAATTTCTCGTTTCTCGTCTTGATTTTTATCCGACCACACTTCTGACACCAAAACTGTGGGTCGGGCTAATGGAAACAACTTTTTAAGCAATACTTTAACTATATTTTAGTAAAAATAACATCAGCATTAGCAATCGAAAAATTACACACCGGCGCTCGTTAAAGCCCGGCCAGACGGTCACTGACAAGCCCCGAACCTCGGTCAGGACTGACCGTGTAGCCGGTTGTCTCCGACAAAATTCCGTTTGACCTTGGTCATCGAGCGCGCGCTCCTGACCGATGTCGGGGGTGCCGGTTCGGAACCGTGTGGCCGCCTGTCGCTGACCGCGCTAAGCCAGTGCGCTCGAGACATCGTCGCGCGCGTACGTCTGTGACGTTTGTGAACTCTGACCGTAAAATAACCTATTAGCGCAAACGAAAATGGAAGCAATTAGACGCGAACGCGGATTTATTAGATGAATAATATGAATATAAAAGCTATCCCTGTCGCACCATTTCCAATAATTCGTCGAATACGGTTTTTTCCATTCTAAGGAAATTAAGAGTATCGTCGTGGTCTAACATATCGACGAGATTTAAATGGCTTAAAACCAGTCTTTGCTTGAGCCATCGCTTCATCCATATCCTCCTTTTTTAACTTTATTATTGGCAGTGCTCAAAAGTAATAATGCTACACCAACTCTCTGAAATTTTAAGAGACACGGAGGCATTGCACGTACAGTCGGTCCGCGAGTTCCGAACACACTGATGTCGGAGCGCGGTCACCAACCGTGTAGCCAGACAACTCGGACGGCCACCACTGACCAAGGTCGAGCGGTCTGGGGCTTGTCAGTGACCGTCTGGCCCGGGCTTTACAATATTCAAACCGTCTGGCTAGCGTTTTGCCATCTCACTCACACCCGTTCACACTTACACATTGCTGTCTCATTCGTTCTCTACGTTCCGATCCGCGCATCCTACATATATATATACACATACGTATATATATATTTACCGTCAGGGTCCCGCCGGGTTCCTCCTCCTGGTATCAGGACTGGACTCGGGCGCGACGCCGTACAGTCACGTGGACGTGGCGGGGTCGGCGGGCTCGCTGCCGGCGCCGCCGACCGCCGCGCCGCTGCTCGCGCTCGCCGCACACTACAAGCTACTGCGATGCTAGCGCCGACCGAACCACAACTGACTTATTCATGTTCTGAGCAAACCCAGCACCTTGCTTAGGGGTAATTTGCAGAAAAAGTGTACCTTGTAATTTTTTTTGCGATCATGGACTGTAATACATCATTTTACTCGGCATCGTGCGTACTTTTCAGTTGTGAAACAAAAAAATTGTCCCTAATGTCACGAAAATAAGTATGTAAATTGAGATTACTCACTACTCCCATACTAAATGTATGAAACGAAATGTAACGAAACCGATTAAAAAATCTCAAATTTGTTACAGAATTTTTCATACCTTTAGTATGGGAGTAACTAAACTGAGAAATCTCAATTTACATACTTATTTACGTGACATTAAAAGGTACAATTTTTTTTTTTTTTTTTTTTTTTTTTTTTCAATGGCTATACCGGTTCATTAGCCAGTGTCATGTCGATTTCATATCAAGAAAACATTTCGTAAATATGAGACGCTACTAATAATAATTATAGTTGCTATTCGCGGACACCAAAAGAAAAAAAAACCAACTACTTACCCATACTAGGTTAGGAAACAAAAACTACTTACTTATACTACTAACCTTGCCAAAATTAACAGATTAGTACTTTAACCATATTAACATTAATATTATGCATATCTAGTAATGTATATATCTAGGTACCTATATATACATACATGAACATATATCTACTCACACACAAACTTGTGCTCATAATTTAATCTCATTCAGTTCACAAAAAGAGCACAAAGCTTCGACAATTTCTTTGTTATCACACTTAATTAAATCTAAAATACGGGTTGGAAAGGGAATTTTTAATCTAATCAACTCTTTATAAAGATTAGTATTATCATAGAGGTGGCAAGCGAGGAAGATGTGGTTGAGATCACCTTCATCCAACCCACACTCACACAAAGAGGAGTCACGGACATGGATTTTAGCTAAATGAGAAGGACTACTACAGTGGCTCAATCTCATTCGAATAATTGTCGAACAAAATTGTTTTGGGATGACAATTTTTGAAAACCAAGGTTTTCTTGTGACTGTGGGTTGGACAAGGGAGAAAATTTTTCCTCGGGTTTTACTTGTTTTAGTCCAGATGGATGACCACGTTCGAAATAAGAACTTCGATGCTAAGGGGGCTATATCATGGCAGTAATTTTTAAAACATTTTTTTTCTCCACTCACCACCGCTTTCTTAGCTATCTGGTCAACTACCTCATTCCCAGATACCCCTGAATGACCAGGGATCCATACCAGAGCGACTTCAAATCCTCTTTTTTTACAGGTTAAAAGTTTATCCTTAATTTCGTATACAATTGGATTGTGAACTTTAACAGCAAAAGGATTAGAGATTAAGGCTTGTAAACAACTACGGGAGTCAGAAAAAACGATTGATTTGTTTAAATTATGTTGCAGAATATATTTTACGCTTTCCAACACGCCTACACACTCCCCAGTAAATACGGAGGTTTCTGGAGGATATTTCACTTTAAGGGAAGCGTTATACTGTGAGTGAAAGATACCAACCCCTACGCAACCAAGTTCAGAAAGTTTAGATGCATCACAGTAAATAGTATTCCAATCATGCCACTCTTGAGACAAGATTTGGCGAAGGTATTCGTCTGCATGTGGGTCATCATGACAGATGTCAAAATTTAGTATAACGCGGGGTTGATAAATAACGGATTCATATTCTACTTCAAAAAGCGGGAGTCTACGAGAGTGGAATACAGGGTCTTTGATAGATTGAAATTTCAATAAACTGCTAACAAGGCATGGGGGGCTCCTATTATTCGGCCAGGGAATACCTTTCAAATCATACACTCGGTGAATAATGGGGTGGTGAGAAAATTGAAGCGAGCGGAAAAAATAGCTATCAGACAGAAACTGCCTGCGTAGTTGAAGAGGAGGTTCAGCACATTCCACCTGTAAGGCATTGATTGGGCTAGATTTCATTGCCCCTGTAATAATTCTCAGCGCCTTTGATTGAATGAGGTCTAATTTTCGAAAACCTGTTTTGTTCCCCGGCTCCAATAGAAACGTACCATAATCTAATACACTCCTAACTATGGCATTGTATAATAATCTGAGAGAGGTAGGATGGGCGCCCCACCAAACTCCGGACAGGCATCTTAGAGTATTGATTCCTCGTTCACATTTCTTAACCAGGTAATCAAAGTGGAGTGCTCCATTTAATTTGGAGTCTAAAATGACTCCTAAGAATTTATATGAGGAACTAACAGGGATTAAAGAATCATTGATGGCTACTGTAATCGGTGGTAATACTTTTTTACGCGAGAATAACACAGCACAGCTTTTACTGGGAGAGAGGGACAGCCCGTTATTTATAAGCCAGGCATTAAGTGACTGTAAAGAATTATTTATCGCGCCACAGGCCGTATCAATATCTCTATTTGTACAATAAATCAGTAGGTCATCCGCGTATTGTAAAATCTGACACCCATTAACTGCCCTCTCCAAATCATAGGTGTAAAGGTTATACAATAGAGGACTCAGGACAGATCCCTGTGGCAAGCCACGCCAGACTGTTCTCGAAGGATTAATAGAAGAGTCTCTGCCACGAAATGTAACCTGCCGTTCTGAAAGAAGATTGCCAATGAGAGTGGCCAGCCTCACCGGGATTCTCAGCTGGCGGAATTTTTCCCTGAGAATGGGGAGCTGGACGTTGTCATAGGCAGCCTCGACATCCAGAAATACGGCTACCACTGATGCACCATTGGAGAACGAGAGTCTAACATCGGATGTAAAAATACCCAAACTGTCTACAGTGCTTTTGCCTTTTCTAAATCCGAATTGGGAATTTCCCAGTAGCTCACGACTTTCTACAAACCATTCTAACCGGTTTTTAATGAGATGTTCAAGAATCTTCATCAAGACAGAGGAAAGAGCTATCGGGCGGTATGACTCGGGATTATTTGGATCTCTCGAGGCTTTTAAAATAGGCATAATCAGTTGAACTTTCCAAGCAGACGGCGGATGGCCACAAAGGAGTATGCAGTTCAATAAATCTAGAAAATATTTGAGGAAGACGTCGCCAGCCTTAGATATGAAGGAATATGTAATTCCATCACAACCCGGGGCAGAGTCCCTGACAGATCTAAGTACGTTCTTAAGTTCTGTGAGTGTGAAAATTTGATCTAACGGATCAGTTGAATTATTGTTAAGAAGTCCTATGGGAGAATCTAGTACATTCGGGACATATGGGGGGAGCAATTTTAGTTAGAAAGGATTCTGCCCAGTGAAGCGATGAAGGAAAAGAGTGACTACGAGGGTTGTATGACCTTCTAAATCTGCGTATGTTATTCCAGACTAGCACATCCGGAGTTGAAGGTTTCAAAGATGAGCAAAAAGATTTCCAGCCTTCTGACTTTTTATTGTGCAGTAAGGATTTAGTTTCGCCCATAACTTTTATTAGAATTTCATAGTTTTCATTAGACATATTTAATGCGTATAAACGTTCGGCTTTCTTTCTTTCTTTCACCGCTTTGGTGCACTCCTTATCCCACCAAGGCGGAGAGGGAAGTTTGCCTACTGCTGTATTCTTGAGGGGAAATACTTTATCTGCAGCTGATTTTATAGCGTAAATTATTTTTTTAGAGCATAATTCAATTGATTGAGGCATAATAGGGGATAAATATTTAACTTCTGTGTCAAGGTATTTTTTATAAGTTTCCCAATCGGCACCATTGATATTGTACGCTAGAAGGGGCTGAAAAGTACTTCGTCGTTCTTGGAGGGAAAGTGCTGTAAGAAAACTGATGAGAATAGGGAAGTGGTCACTACCATAAGTGCTATCTAACACTTCCCACGTACTTTGAGAAGCAAGAGTGGGAGATGAGAGAGACAGGTCCACTGCACTAGTCGCTTGGGTGGGAGAAGTACGTAAAGTTGGTGCGCCTGAATTCAAAATACATAAGTTAGCAGAATCTAAGATTTCCAATAGTTGTTCACCAAGGGCGTCAATTTTATGACATCCCCATAGATGGTGATGAACATTAAAGTCGCCTAAAATAATAACCGGCTGTGGGAGATTGTCAATTAATTGTTTTAATTCTCGAAGTATTGTAGAGGTAGGGCTAGGTATATAAATAGATAAAAAAGTAATTCCATCCACTCGAGCACCAGTTAGGTGAAAATCGCAATTACCTAAAGGGATGTGTAATGGGGAAAATGAAACATGTTCTCTGATGAAAAGCGCACAACCGGCTCGTCCATCTGACCGACAGTCCTTTAATGAAGTATAGCTAGGTAAATTAAAGTTAGAGTCGTGTTTTAACCAAATCTCTGATATGGCCAAAATACTAGGGTTATACTTATTTATCAAGAAGAGTAATTCATGTTTTTTATTCGTTATACTACGGCAATTCCACTGTAGAACTACTTGAGCCATTATTAAAAGAAAGCAGAAGAGAAGAAATAACAGGTGCAACGTGGGATAACAATGATGGGTCAGCCCAGGGGCTGGATGGGGAAATTATTTTGATTATACCAGAAAGCATTTTAATTATCTTGTCAATTAAGTTGACTTTGGGTATTTGCTCTTCATAAACGGGTCTAGACTCCACGACCGGGTCCCTAATTATAGCCTCGTGAGCACTTCTGTCGTAACCTTTAGGCATGTGGGGCGTCGACCGAGGTTGTCGAAAAATAGTTTTCTTATAAGAGTGAGTGCCTTGGGGGGGGGATAGCTGGGAGGGAGCAGTTACATTTGCGTAGGATTTACGACTGACTTTAGCATGCAGGTTGGATGCCTCAACATACGAAATATTTTGATCTGACATTGTTTTTTTAATGGCCTCCTGGCGTATAAATTGCGGGCACGATTTACTATTAGCATAGTGGCCTCTTGCTACTTCCTGTGGGCAGTTACAACAAAATGCCTCCTGTGTATCCATGTCAATTGTGCAAGTATCACCTGTATGTGCCCCGCCACACCGGAAACAGCGGGGGAGGGAGCGACACTTCTCTTTTGTATGCCCAAACCGGCAACACTTAAAACATTGTACAGTTGGATATTGGTATTGCTCGACTGGGAGAGAATTAAGACAGAGGAATACTCTCTTTGGAAGACACTGACCGTCGAAGGTAATCACCACGGTCTCCGAGGGTAGCCAGCTATAAGACCCGTCGGGCTTCGACTTTTTGAAATTTAATCGCCTTATTTTAGTTGGGGTAGCGCCCCCTGAGTTTTCAGGAACCCGCATATGCTCGACAACTTCCTCAGGGGTCCACTCTGCCGGGACTCCACGCACCAAGCCTAATCTGGTTACATTAAAAGTCGGAACAAAAGCCCTATATTTATTCTGAGCCAATGTGGGAGAATCTAGAAACGAGTTTGCATCTTCCGCTGAATAGAAGCAAAGCGACGCTCGGTTACGACCTATTCGCTTTATACTACCCTCCACAACATTGGGAAATTCACGTTTTCTTTTTTGTATAAAAAGTCCAAATGATACTGGGTGTAAGATAGTTCCCGAGTTTGGAGTCAACTCCTGCTTTTCCACATGAACAACAAATGGACCCTGATCCTTACAAGTATACCTTTCACGCCCAGCGGGGGTGAAAACAGAAGAAGGTGTTTGACCAGATAGTTCCACTGGCGTCGGAGCAATCAAATGTGCCGGTGGGGTGGATAATGCCTGAGGCTGTGACAATGAATTTTGGCCGGGTTGAATTTGTGTATCTGTTAAGGCCGGAGTCTGGGTTGTTATACTCCCATCCGGAACAGATGATTGCTCCAGCGTTGATGGAGATCTAGATCGAGATCGCTCATTATTTCGTTTATTGAATAGCTCCTTCTCCTGGGCTCTTCTCAATCTTAGTTGCTTTGACCTCCCCATTGCAGGGATGAGGTTTTGCGAGTTCTCAAAAATTTCGTAATCTTTTAAACTAACATTCCTTGAAAAGGGCCGAAAATATCCCTCTCCGGGATCATCCGAGTCAGCATCCTCATTCATGAGGATGCTGACTTTGACTACCCACTAACTTAAAAATAAAATTGTTAGTTCGTATTTTACACTAATACTTTACTAAAACTACTTACTACCTACTCACCACCGTCCACCACAGAAAAGAACAGAACAGCAACTATTTTTTTTACGCTTATTCAGAAAACAATGTTCAAAAAATAACGAACGACCGCCCGCTATCGACACTCAACCGCCAATCAAAAGGTACAATTCTTCTGCAAATTAATGACCCTTAGACGTTGTTGACATCGAAACGTCCCCTAACTTACGATGTCCGTTTCTTTATCGGCTTGCTAAGTTAGGAGACTCATGAATAATGGGATAATTTACCCGATATCAAAACCTGCCTGCATAATAAACTACGACTAATATTACTAGAGGGAACGAGGGATTAAATAGACCGCGAACTTCGAAAATCGTAAATTTCGAGAATCTGCCCTTGTCTCCCCGGCGGCACTTTGGTTAAAAACAGCGGCAGATTTTAGAAAATTGTACCGTTTTTCGAAATTCGCATTTTTATATTGTATAGACTCACTCATAATTTGTCCAGTGACTAAACACACGATGTATAAAATCTCTTTTTATAATGTCAGCGAATGCATAATTAAAAGCATAATATTGTTAAGAAGTACAATGTACAATATATCATAATAATGTTCATGTATTTTTTTTTCTTTTAATAAAATATACAATTTTTAAGTGTTGTTATTTATGTGTAGTTTTAGATTTGTATAGGTGTCCTTTGACGGTCATGAATCAAAAGTTCCACCTTCGAACAATGATATTATAAGTAAAGATATGCTACACCGGCTCTAAAATTGAAGCGCTCAGATTGTGATAATTCTAACAATCGCTTTTAGTCCCACCCAGGCCACCGAGAGGTGTGTACCACTGCCGAGTTCTCGCAAATCACATGAACTGCGCCCTAAAATGTCATTTTATGTTATACAATAGTGAAAACCACAAAATAAAATGCAAAAATGCCCTTAGCATCACACATCATGCGCAGTTAAACTGAATTATATATTTTTTAAAATTTTATTATTTATTGAAAATAAATAGGACGCCATTTTGACGTTTTTGACTGACTTAGAGAAAAAGACAAGCTTATGCGGTTTAAGATCGAGAGTAACAAAGATAAAACAATGTTTATCAATAAAAAAATGCACGCGCGATTGTCAAATGCTAGTTGTCTCTTTTTTATTTATTAAATACGAGTATATGTATTTTGCCATCTCTTTTACGCATTTTGAAGTATGAAGATAGGCGTATGTCAACTGTCAATAAATTGTAGGTGTATGATGTGAAGTATTTATTTCGCTCATTTTGTTAGAGTATAACGTATCTTTACTTATATATCATTGCCTTCGAAATACAACGTACAGCAGAACAGATAATCATTAGAATATGTTCACAACATTAAACTAGACATCCGAATCTGGAAAGCTATAAAGTAATTATTCTGAAATGTCATTAAAATTTGAGCGTTAAGGCATCTGACGAAAAAAGCGCGGGAAACGTGAAACGCGTCGGTCGGGTTTTCGCTTCTCTTAATTTTATAATTCTAAATTTTAGATAATATTGGTCAGGAAAGTGATAATTTGTATATATTTCTTTTCATTGTATATGTTTTAGTATTTTTGTATATATAGGTAGTGTAATCTCATCTTATTTGGTAAGTTTTAGTATATAAGTGTAGTAATGGGGGACGATCCTCCCGATCCTGGTGGTGGAAACCTCCAGGTCGGTATGAACGTCGTGATTGAATCGGAAATGGATACTGATACCTCTGTAAGTAGTAAATCAGAACTGAAAAGGCCTAAGGTGTACAAGCGTTGCAAACATTGCAATAAAAAACGTAGAAAGAATAATGGCGGCAATTATGTTTGTGATTGTGAAATAGACACTCTAAAAGAAATCCCAGCTCAATCAAACAACAATAAGCCTAATGAAAAAAATAGACGCTAATTTTAACAATAAGAATGGCAGTAATGATTCTTCTTCAAAAGTCGGTAGGGAATTGTTTACTCCCTCAGACGCGGCACCATTTACAGTCCATGTACAGTTGAAGCAACAAACTGATCCCAACTCGTCCCTGCACCCGGTGGCTTTCGGTAAATTCTTAGTCAAGCAAAACTTTAAAAATATCATTAATGGAAGCGTAAAGCGAATTGGCAGGACCAGAATTTCTATGGCATTTTCATCTCACACTGATGCTAATTTATTTGTCACGGATCCGTGTCTCGGGCTAAATAATTTATCCGCATATATTCCTTCATTTTCAGTGACCCGCAT
The DNA here is from genome assembly GCA_025490895.1 of Thaumatotibia leucotreta. Taxonomy (NCBI): domain Eukaryota; kingdom Metazoa; phylum Arthropoda; class Insecta; order Lepidoptera; family Tortricidae; genus Thaumatotibia; species Thaumatotibia leucotreta. Next base: position 48,529 of record JALPQI010030992.1, read on the forward strand.
GGGCCTAACCCGCGGCATTCCAGCACAATGGTCGGAGGAGGAAATTATAGAAAATATTTCTGTTCCTGTAGGATGTGGAAAAGTAATCAAGGTTCGGCGTTTAAACCATAAGGTTATATCGAATGGGTCTGTTTCCTGGCAACCCTCCGAAACAGTTGTCATAACTTTTGACGGCCAAGTATTGCCAAAAAGGATTTTTTCATGCTACAATGCGTTAAACATTGATTTAAGTAAAAGGGGTAGATATGGTACCAGGCGCACGAAAGTGTGCCATCGAATATAGGTCCCGGGACCTGTTTAGAATTAGTCGTGTGATGGCAGCCCATGTGTCAACAGCTTCTCAGGAGCCAAAATTTCTGGAACCGGTATTGGCTTAAAAGCGAAAATCATGCCTTTTTTACTGCTTTAACAGCTCCAAACATAAAAACAAACTCACGGAATCACTTTTCATGCGTAAGTACTGTTTATAATTTGATAATATATTTTTTAGGCAATTAAAATTTTAAATGATTCTTGTTTTTGAGTGAGAGAAACAGATAAATATCTAAAACCTACGAGAGTAACACGTACATCGTCACGCCATAACGTCAGCAAATAAATCCTGATCAACATGTATTTTTTAATTCCTGCGCTCCTAGTATTTAAAACGAATGTAACAAAGTTAAGTCTATTTTGCAATATTTATTTTATACATAAAATTAATAGCTAAATTAAAATAGCTACATTATTAAATTAAGCATACATTTTTTTAGGTATTTTTTGAAACTCTCTATGGATAGTGATCCACGTTTGATTATTTGCACATGAACATGATGTTTTTGTGTACTTAATGCTTAGATACTTATCAATGTGTGAATGTATTTTTCCGTAAAGAATACTATTTTCTTCTTTTTCACTAGTGGGGCAAAGTTATATGACCACAAGTTTTACCGTCATTCTTCAAATTAGCTGGTATATTGACTTTTAAGCGATAGTTTTGAGTAGTAACATTTGAAATGTTACTGTAGTGTTATTCACTAAGGAAACCGCCTTGCTGTCAGTGCTGTGTCAGTGCTGCGGCAGCGTCGAGCCTAAAAATGGTATTCACTAATGTACTTTAAACGACACTAGTGCTCGGCGACGAATGCGGCGTGAGCTGGAACTACATTGCGTCGAAAGTTTGACGTTTAATGTATGAACTTCGTATTCTCTAACGAAAAACAGCGACGAACTCGCCCACAACCTCGCTCACAGCCTCGATTCCTAATGTCAAATCAAACAGCTAGGATTTTAGACAAGGCTGTCTCGACATCGAGCTCGTTGACGAGCGCAGCGTCGAATGTGTCAATAAGAGAATAGCATAGCTGTTCAAATGTAAGTACCATACATTAAAATTATTAATTATTTCAATGTATGTTCAATGTATGGTACTTACATTTGAGTAATTAATAATAATAATACCTCGTAGTCAGTATTATAAACCAGCAGCTTGCTCTTCAATACGGCCTTGTGGACGTCGAAGTGCCATACTGCCCATACTGTAGTACACAACTGCACCAGTTCTCGAAAATGGTCGTGCCAGCACGCTCTATTGGGATCGACACCTATCATCACGGACAGGACTATTGTAGCCAAGCAGGACTATTGTAAGCTTAATATCGTGCTGGTAGATCGATCGCAGCGCGGGGCTGTGCTCGTCGACGTCTTAGAGTCTCTCGCTAGATGGCTGAATCAAGGGTCAGGTGCAGAAGGCGGTAATCCTGGACACGGCGCGGATAGTCCGTCGGCTCCTCTCTCTCTGCGACCTTAGCAGCTTGGACCCGCCCCGTTGCCGGCGGCATCCTAGATTACGTTTTTATATTTTGTATTTTATTTTGTATGTTGTATTGTATTTTACTTTTATAACCGTGTTATAGCAACTTAAGCCTAAGAAAATATTTGAATAAAGGAGATAATAATAATATTCGTTCATATAAATAATTACACTATATTCACTATTAAACCATCTTTCATTTTAATTCTGTTTCATCATGAAATGAGTAGGTACCCGTTACTCGTATTGTTATTGATTTTGTTTTCCGACGCTACCGAGCTAGCGTAAATGGCGTAATTCCGATGATGCAACGGGCATCGTAGTCGGTCCAGTATAAGTGAGACCCGAATGACCGTTGTAAATGTATGCAATCAGAGGTCAGCCCTTTAAATTGGCAATATCTAATCCCAAAACTCGGTAAGCGATGTACCAGGAGTAGCGGGATTGTTAGAAAAATTAAGATTAGAAAGAATATCGAGAGAATGTCCTGCTTGCACTAAGATCTAATTGCTATGTATATCTCTGTTGCTCCATGTGAATTGCGCAAAATATGGGGGTCTCGTTTGCACAACCACATAATTCGTATTATTTTATCTCTATTACGCATTGTGCACATAGACATTACAGTAGTGTGTAGTATTTGCGACGGTGTGGGTACGGGTATGGCTTGCCGTGTTGACAAACTATGAGCTTCACTCATCTACCCCTTTTACTTATATCAATGGCGTTAAACGTGGAATTGTACATATTCCCTACGATCCAGTGTTTTAACTGTTGTAAATTCGGACACACTAAGAACAACTGCAGGTCAAAGCCTAAATGTTTCAAGTGCGGACAGTTGCACTCTGGACATACCTGTTCTGTGGAGGAGGAAGATTCCATTTGCTGTTTATGCAATGGTTTCCATTTGGCCACGAACAGATCATGTCCAGAGCACAAAAGGCAAAGAGACATTAAAGTATCTATGGCGAATAATTGCATCTCGTATGGAGAAGCAGTTAAGTTGCATCCAACTGTAACAAAATCTTTTGCAGATGTTCTTAGGACACAAAATCAAACCCAGGTTTGCTCAAGTTTATCAGACAACACTCGTAAACCAGTCTCAGATTCTCATATGCCTCCTCATTCATACAAAAAAACTGTGTTTCTCAAACCTCGTTCCCCATCAAGGAAAACTGCCACAGGTTACAATGTGGCTGCACATAAGTCAATAATTTATGAACAATCTCTTCCATCTTCACCTAATGGGGTTGCTCTGAGACAAGATTCTCATGAAGAGTCCCAATCTAAGGATCAATCTGTCGCTGAGGAAATCCAAGCCTTAATTAAAACCTTATCTAAGCCTAATATTACCATACCGTCCCACGTTGCCCCCTTGCTTGAAGAGCTTGTATATACTATTAAAAATAATGGACAAAATAGTTCAATGGAACTGCAGAAGTATAATTAGTAAAAAACAAGATTTCATTTATTTATTAAACAAATTTAAACCTTTCATTTTTGCTCTCTCTGAGACATGGCTTAGGCCTGGAGCTCTTCTCAGAGCTAATGGCTATACATGCCTCAGAGAGGACCGTCCTGATGGGTGCGGCGGTGTAGCTCTACTCATCAGGAATTCAATTTCATTTTCACCATTTCATCTTTCATCACACAGCAATGATATTTCAATTGTTGCTGCCATTGTAAATAACATTTGCATCCTTTCTGTATATATTCCTCATCCATCATCAGCAGTATTTGATGAGCTTGAACTAATAATTTCTTCTCTACCTAGGCCCTTGCTAATTTTAGGGGATTTTAATGCGCACCATCAGATTTGGGGTAGTTCTATATCCAACTATCATGGAAATCGAATGATTCAAATTTTAGATAGTAATAATTTATGTGTTTTAAATACTGGTTCTGCCACCCGTCGAACTGCACCCACAGAGTCAATTAGCGCTATAGATTTATCTATTTGTTCAACTGAATTAGCCTCTTCTCTCACCTGGTATGTTCTGGACTCAACATATGGAAGTGACCACTTCCCTATTATAATTACTTTTCCATCTTCTATTCCATCATCTCCTAGGCCTAGCCCTAGGTTTAAATACAATTTAGGAAATGTGGATTGGGACCTATTTAAAAGCCGTGTAGAGGAGAAATTATTGTGTTTGCCCATTGTGGATCACAATAATGTAGTTAATTGCTCGGTAGCCTTATCCCAGGCTATTACTGAAGTCGCTAATGATATTTTTCCAGTAAAGAATAGTGCATTAAGTAAGATTCCTTCACCTCCTTGGTGGGATGACGAATGTTCACAAGCAATTAAACGGCGCAAAGCGGCTGAAAGACAGTACTGTAGGTTCATGACAGATGAGAATTTTATATCATATATGCATGTTGCTAGGGAGACAAAGAAATTGCTGCGCAGGAAAAAATATGAAGGTTGGAGACAATTTTGTTACTCACTTAATCCCAGCGTAAAGCCTTCCATAGTATGGAATAATATTAAAAGATTCAGAAATGCCTTCAATGATACTCCCAGACATTTACTTCCACCTGACCTTGCTCAGCAATTCATGGACAAACTAGCTCCTGCATATGTTCCAGAGAGATATGTTTTCCAACCTGCTTCCTTTTTATTCTGTGAACAGTCCGATTGTTCTAGTTTTAATGGGCCATTTAAAATGGAAGAACTAAAAGGTGTATTAAGTAGTTTAAAGGATTCCGCACCCGGAGAAGATGGAGTTCCATATTCTTTTCTAGTTAATGCCAGTGATGGTATTCATTTGTACTACCTAAACATAATAAATTCTGTTGTCCAGTCTGGTACTGTTCCTGAGGCTTGGAGATCTCAAATTGTTCTTCCCATTTTAAAACCCAACAAATTGCCTTCAGATGTTTCGTCCTACCGCCCAATAGCCCTATCTTCAGTTTTCACCAAAATAGCAGAACACTTAGTTAAAAACAGATTAGAATTTTATCTTGAAAAAAACAACTTACTGTCACACAGTCAATTTGGTTTCCGCAAGGGAAGGTCTACATATGATAGTTTGTCAATTTTTGTATCGGAAATTCAACTAGCTTTCTCCAAAAATGAATCTGTAGTTGCAGCTTTTCTTGACATTAATGCTGCCTATGATAATGTATTAGTATCAGTATTACAAGACAAACTTTACAAGTTAGGTATACCAATATTACTAATACATTTTATAATTAACCTTTTATCTGAAAGATCTATTAGTCTAATTATAGATGACACTAACAGGATTTCTCGTTTAGTGTGGAAAGGTCTTCCACAAGGATCTGTATTAAGCCCATTGTTGTACAACATATATACTTTTGATTTAGAGTCCTCGTTAAATGGCTTAGTTAGAGTTTTGCAGTATGCTGATGATTTACTTTTATACTCTCCAAATCTTTCAATAGAACAAGCCTGCAGAACCATAACTTCTTCTTTAAGCTTATTAAAACAATGGTTAGAATTCAATGGACTGGATCTCTCAGTCTCTAAAAGTGTAGCCGTTTTGTTTTCTAGAAAGCTAATTCCTCCTCCAATCATTGTGCAATATGGTACCTGTTCTATTCCTGTTAAAAAAGAAACTAAATTTCTAGGTGTAATCCTTGATGCAAGATTAACAGGCCTCCCACATTGCGATTATATTGTGTCAAAGTGTGAAAAAAATATTAACATCCTCAGGTGTGTTTCTGGAGTATGGTGGGGTTCACATCCTTTTTGTATGAAATTGATGTACAATGCCTTAATAAGAAGTCATCTTGATTATGGAACATTTCTCTTGGAACCCGGTAGCATAGCTGGCTTTAAGAAATTGGACTGTATTCAATCAAAAGCGCTTAGAATAATTTGTGGGGCTATGAAATCCAGTCCAATTAATGCTATGCAGATTGAGTGTGTTGAACCTCCTCTACATTTTCGTCGTCAGTTTCTTTCAGACAGGTATATTTTCAGGTGTTCACAATTTTCAAATCATCAACTTTGGTCCATTTTGCCCGAGCTCTTGCATCAAGTATCAACATCTAGATATTGGAAGAACAAAAACCCTCCATGTGTAATTAAAAGTTTTGAGAGGCTTAAATCTATATCTGCACCTATAGTTACTTCCTCAACACTTCCAATATTTCAGTACAATTTTGATTCTTTGACATTAGTTCCCCATGTTCTTGTTAATATAGGTATAGCAAAAAATGACATAGAACAAAATCAACAATTTCTTAATTTCATAGGAACTGATGGCCATGGTGCTCATCACATATATTCAGATGCTTCCAAAATATCAAATAATAGTTGTGTTGGTGTTGGAGTTCTCCATATGCAGTCCAAGATATACCAAAAGATTAAATTGCCTCCTGAATCATCTGTATACACCGGTGAGTGCTATGGCATCCTGAAAGCAATAGAATTTATAATCATCATGCACCTAAAAAGAACCATAATATTCTCTGATTCGTTAAGTTCTCTCCAGTCAATATCTAAATTTCCATTTAAGTCAAAATCCCATAATCCAGTTATTTATAAAATCCGTAACCTTTTATTACAATGTCACAATTTAGGATATTCTGTGACGATTGCCTGGATTCCTGGTCACAGAGGAATTAAAGGAAATGAAAGGGTGGATTATTTAGCTCGAGACGCCATTGACTGTGGGGATATGTTTCCTTACAAGAATATTACTGAAGATTTGTTAACTCTACCTAGATTATTCTTACGAAAAGACTGGACGGAACTATGGTCATCTGGTGCAGGGGCTGGGGCCATTCACTATAGGCGTATTCAACCTAATATTCCCATTAAACCTTGGTTTGCACATATTTATTTGTCAAAACCAGCAACAAGCATGATTATTAGACTAAGATTGGGTCACGCTTGTACACCCGAACACCTGGCAAGACTAAAAATTGTGTCCAGTTCTGCATGTGCTTGCGGCACTGATCCAGCTGATTTTAACCATATATTCTTTCAATGTAACTTATATGATCGTTCCTTGTTATTAAACCAACTGTCATCAATCAAAATTCCATTCCCGACTTGTATTTCATCGCTCCTATGTATTAACGCTTCATCCTCATCCGTATTTAAATCATTATATTCTTTCCTTTCTCTTAATGATATCAAACTTTAACATGTTAAAATGTACAATCACTTTCCTGTTTCCTTTTTCCCTGTTTCCAAAATTTCCGAATTTCCTAATCCATTAATTAATTCCGTTTCCCCGTTTATTCGGCTGGCTGAATGCGCCAAGAGCGCGGTGCCATATAAAAAAAAAAAAAAAAAAGGCATCTGACAGATAAGTGCATTTCCGTTGCCTGTGAGGTTTTGGGACATAGAATAGGTCCCTTATTAGGTTTCTCGGAGGTGTGCAGCAGCGTTCCCGAAACCCCGCATACAGAGCGAGCGGCGGAACACCCCAGGGGTTTAGTCCGTGCGAGTCGGACATAACCACCCGGCTGCTCCCGTGCCGGGTGTTATCCATAACGGATTCCCCTGGGTTAACAAAAAAAAAAAAAAAAAGGTCCCTTATTAGGTATTCGAGGGACGATTTTTTTCGAGGGTTATTCTGCTTCCCAAAACCTCGTCTTTATATTTCACGCACGACAAGAACAGGGTCGCGTTTTATAAAGTTACAATTTACAATGTCGCTGTTTGCCTCTCTAACGCACGCACGTATTGGCTAGAAAGAGAGGCAAACAGAGAAATTGGAAATTGTTTATAAAACATTTTTTTCCTCGTCAAGAAATAGCGAAACGAAGCGTCATAAATTGTAGCTGTGGATTTCTTCTTATCTGTGGGCGACGACATGTTGTATTAAATCTGCAGACCCCTATTGCGGTC